>JARFXV010000172.1:0-222500 GCA_031761425.1 Cosmopolites sordidus | reverse complement strand
GTACCCAAATGTTAGAGATTGTCAGAAGGTTTTATTCCCAGTTATATGAAGATCAGAGCCAGTCAGGGACAGCAATACACACGGAAGAACAATATATAATGCCAGATATGCTAGTGGAGGAAGTAACAAATGCTATAGAATTGATGAAGAACGGCAAGGCTCCAGGAAAGGATAGTGTAACTGTCGAAATGCTAAAAGCTGGTGGTCGGACGTTACATAAAACACTGGCAAAATTATACTCAAAATGCCTCAAAGAACAAAAAGTACCTGACTTATGGAAAAATGCAGAAGTGATCCTTTTGCATAAAAAAAGAGCACAGGAAGATTTAAAGAACTACCGTCCAATAAGCCTCCTATCATTGATGTACAAAGTTTTCACTAAGATAATTTCTAAAAGAATATTCAAAAAACTGAATGACGCACAACCAAGAGAACAAGCAGGATTCAGAAGTGGAATTAGTACAATGGATCACATCCAGGTTGTACAGCAGTTCATAGAAAGGCACAACGAATACACCATGCCACTGGGTTTCCATCTCAAAGCATGCGATAATGGATGCACTGCTTAGCCAAGGTGTAGAGAGAGCCTATGTAAACCTATTAGAATCGATATATGATGGAGCTACAGCCACAATTCACCTTGATGATCTTGAAGTGGGAATTAATATAGAACGAGGTGTACGGCAGGGTGACGCAATATCGCCTATTCTTTTCTCGGCTGGCCTAGAAGAAGTATTCCTTAAACTGGATTGGGAACAGGATGGTGTAAAGATCAATGGTGCAAACTTAAACCATCTTAGATTTGCAAATGATATTATTCTCATTTCACAAGACCCAGAGGAGCTGCAAAGACGCATACAAGAACTGCAAAGGGCTGGCGAACCATTTGGCTTGAAAATAAACCTGAAAAAGAGTCAGGTTATGTTCAATAACTTCGCTCAGGACAGAAGAATTTCAGTTCTAGGAAGGGATTTAGAGATTGTGGACAGCTTTCTATATCTTGGGCAGAGGATTTCCATGGAGGGGAATACCGCCCGGGAGGTGGAACGGCGTGTTAAATGTGGCTGGCAGGCATTTGGTCGGCTCAACATAGTGTTTAAGAGCAGACTCCCACTTTGCCTGAAAAGAAAAGTATTCGATCAGTGCGTTCTACCTGTTATGACATACGGAAGTGAAACCTGGACACTCACATCGCAATCAATTCAAAAACTTCGGGTGGCACAGAGGGGAATGGAAAGATGTATGCTTGGTATTACAAGACGAGACAGAAAGTCCTGCGCATGGATCAGGGAACAAACAAAAGTCTGTGACATCATTGGAAGAGTAAAACAGTTGAAATGGAGATGGGCAGGCCATATAGCGAGGCGATGGGACGACAGATGGACCAAGGCAATCCTGGAGTGGATACCACTTGATCGCAAACGTCCGCGAAGAAGACCGACAGCACGATGGATTGATGACATCGTTAAGTATATTGGACCCGAGTGGCAGAGGAAAGCCCAGGACCGTGAAGGTTGGAAGCATGCTGAAGAGGCCTTCATCCTGCAGTGGATCGATGTGGGCTGATGATGATGATGATGATGATGATGATGATGAAGTGTACACAGATGGTTATCCTCTTGTTAACCATTAATTTTTTGTTAAGTGGACTGCTGTATAGAATACACTTTTGATCTCCACTTTGTTGAAGAAAAGTGTCTCTGTCTAACCTGAACAAAAGTGCCCTGGAGATGTTTACATGTTGAATTTCAACTGAAAGTTGAATGACGGGTGCCATTCAACTTCCATCTCTTTGCACTTTGTACATTTATTTCTCTTTGCCATTCTCTGCCATTTCATCTCTTTGCACTTTGTTCATTTATTTTAAACACAGTTGTATTATAGACCATGAAGTTACAGATTACAGGAGATGCCGTATTGTCTTGATTCTTCTTAACGTACTTTTGACACACTCTTGCCTAAATGGATATTTTATACCGATACGTTACTCCCGAAAGCTGGTGATCCGGAGGTTGAAATACAGCGCCGCTTGTTGCGGTTAGTACCTGGACGGGTGACTCTCCTAGAAGGGACCTGGCTTACTGAATTTGAATAGGAAAGAGTAGAAAATTCGACAAGGAATTGCCCCTTAGTTACGTCAATCGAGGCTGGGTAAAGTTGGATGCCTTTTGAGATATATTCAACGTTGATTATTCGCTAGTCGATAGGCTTCTCCACGGACTTGGGGTTAATCCAAGGGTTGATAGCCCAAGAGGGTGCTGGCCGGGATTAATCCGCAGTTGATAACCGTAGTTCGAAGCCCACGTTAAGCTGTAGGTCCAGTCGCTATATAGCATCGTTTGCTGATGCGCCTTGATACAGTGTATTGCATTAAGATGAAGACACCCCACATATTTTCGCTTTTTGAAGGAATACAGATTTGACTCTTTGCACAGTCATACAGATGGGTCACATTTTTTAAGACTCAACTGAAATCTGAACTTTAATCTCAGCTTACTACGAATTGACAAACAGTCAATTCTTGATATTTTGCTTCACGTTAGAGACATTGAACGAAGTTATTAGAAAAAGTTTTTTAGAATATTATGTTAACCCCACATAACGAGTTTCATGATAAAATTCGCATTTATAATTTTATCATTATTTTGGTCTATACACAAAATTATGAAAAGTTTTTTAATTCGATAATTAGTGTGCCATGGAAAGTAAAAACTTGACACATTATCAATTTAATAGTGTCACATTTTCAAATATTTCAGTAAAATAAAGTTTTTCTACTTTCTCTCAACTAGTCCTCCGTCTATTCGAATACATTCTTTTACGATTCTATTTAGCTAAAATTCCTGTGATGCTAATGTCTTGACAGGCTTGCCTTATTCTGGCACAAAGTTCATCTCGATTTCTGGGCCGTGTTTTATAAACTTTATTTTTGACCATTCCCCAGAAATAAAAATCGAGAGATATAATATCGGGAGACCTCGGAGGCAACAGTTCAAAAGGTCTGTTTCTTCCTACCCAGCGCACAGGAAATTTTTGGTTTAACCATTGACGAACAATCCTTGAATTGTGAATGGATGAACCATCTAGCTGTAAATACATATCCTCATCTTTTATTATCATCGCCTTCTTTCAATGTATGTGATAATTTCGGTTTATAGGACTTGATTTTGTTTGTAAAGTTGGGACGATAAATCTCGAAGGCTCATGCATCGATTTGCTGCCAATATATCGTTATCCTCAGGATGCGGGTGTATTCAAGGAGGTTAACCTTTTTGATGGATTTTTATAACACTACCAGTTTCATTGAAAAGAGCATTTCCAGCGGCTGCTTTTCCATGAGTAATAGCTTTGCGCAGTGGCATTATCGTAACCGATGAGGTTTATCCGAGGTGCGATTATTGCTAGGAGACGTTAAAGTGATTTTCTCTATAAATTACTATTGGTTAAAGACGACACCCCCCCTCCTCGTGGGCTCCTGGTGGAAACGACTGGCCGGCAATTAGTCGTGTTATTAGACCTGTAACACGCCATAAGCTCCGGCCTACGGCTAAGAGGTGTATAGGAAGGGGTTGGGGAACCCCTTTCACAAGGGCGGGCCGGTTGCCTCTGCCAAAGTTCCGGTCAGGCCGGTCTGGCGTCGCAAAGCTTAAAAAATATGAGCAGAATGGAAACTGAAAATTCCAAACAGAAGAGGATGAGAGACCCGACTCGTGGTCCGGGGTCTGAGGAAGAATCTGACTTTCCCATTGGGAAAAGAGTCAAAGAAAATCTGCCGGGAAATTCCAAGGAAGAGAAGGCAACATTCTTGGAGAGAATGGAGATTGTAGTGGACTGCATTAGAAAGTTAGACTTAAGCTTTGACTCGTCGGAGGATAAGAATAAAAAGAACAAGCTTAATAAAATCACTAGGCTCATGATCAGCAAACTAGATGAGATGAGTCACCAGGTGACTGGCATTATCGACAACAGACAAGATGGCGATATAAGAGAGGAATTACAGGTAATCAAAGAACTGCTATCCGACCAGAATGAGAGGGCGAAAGAGCAAAGCAGGCTATTGGAAGATAATCTTAGCCGCAAAAAGGAGCATACTTATGCCAGTGTGGCCTCGACCAGTGCAGTTAGGGTGAGTGGCATCAAGAAGTTAGTTCCTGTCGCTAAAAATTTTAAGATTCAGATTTCTAAGTCTTCAGATGGGAAAGAAATGCAGGGAGAGGAGCTTAAGAAGCTATTAATGCAGAAGTTAAATCCCAGCAAGCTCGGTATCAAACCAACCAGAATTTATTCCACACGTAACAACAAAGTGGTCATCGAATCAGCATCAAACGACATCGAGAAGCTATCTCGTTCGGAAGACATCAAGAAACTTGATTTGAACGTATCTTCTGTTGATAAATTTAAACCCAGGCTGACAATTTTTAACGTTCCGTCCAGCATTAGGAAGGAAGAACTTAAGCAGGAGATTGTACAGCAGAATCTTCTGGAGACGTGAGATGAGGCAGAACCTTGTATTAACCCGGTGTATAGGTTTGGCCCGAGAGACAGGCACTATGTCCATTGGGTTGTGGAAGTTGATGGTCTGACCAGGAAAAAGTTACTAGAAAAGAGCATGTTGTATCTTGGCTGGCACTCCTGCAGAATTGAGGACAGGGTCCAGATTACCAAGTGTTTTAAATGCCAGGGGTTCGGGCATACATCGACGAAGTGTACGGCTGAGTTGGCGTGCGGTTTCTGTGCTGGTAGACACGACTCTAGGAGCTGTCCCAGTGCTAGCAAGATTGAAGAACACAAATGCGTTTTATGTTTGCAGGCTAAATTAACCGATTTTAAACACAGGCCCAGAGATGCTAAATGTACGGTCTTCAAAAGAAGGATGGAGGCCTTGTATTGACTTTGGTGATGATGCGTAAAGATCGCGTCTTCATTGGGCAGCAAAACTTGCATCACAGTCAGGCGGCAACGCTTGACTGTTTAAGAAATGCTGTGGAGAGAAAGATTGACATTCTTCTCAATCAGGAGCCCTACACTTTCATGAGAGATGGAGTCTGCAGTCTCCCCGGTTTGGGGAATTTTGGTCTTGTAGCTGATCAGGCTCTTAAGTTTAAGGCTTGTATAGTCATCATTAATCCAACTTTTTCTGGCTTGAAAATATCCCAATTTACCAATGAAGTGATGGCTACTGCAAGGGTTTCGCTCTGCAGTAGTAAGATAGTTTTGTGTAGCGCTTACTGGTCACCGGCTAGGGATTTTCGTCTGCAAGAGCAGCTCGACTTGTTGACGGACGTCAATTATAAATTCAGGAATGGTCCAATTATTTGGGCCATTGATACTAACGCGCACCATCCGATGTAGCATTCTGATGTGGCCAATGATCGAGGCGATGCATTGGCCGAGTTTTTCTCCTTGGAAGATCTGCAGGTTCACAACATTGCCGGAGCTCTTACCACCTTTAGCAGCCCACTTGGGAACAGCAACATTGACGTTACTTTAGGTAATCTTAATACGAACAACAAGATATCCGATTGGAATGTGTTGGAAGATTCCCTGAGCGATCATCGTTTGATAGTGTTTCAGTGGAAACTCAACTACGACATTTCCCGTACGATTCTTAGAAGTTCCCTTTGCAAGATCAATGTGGAGAGGGCATTGGACATGGTTATTGTGGGCCTGGCGGACTTGGAAAGGTTACTATGGGAGCCTACAGTTGCTCATATTGACAGAAGAGTTTCAGGGCTGGAGCGTTTGTTGAGGAATGTCACGGAGGAGACTATGCCAAAAAGGAAGATTTTTCCTACCAAGCCGATATGGTGGACAGAACGTCTTGACGAACTGAGGCGTGCCGGGCTTAGACAGAGAAGAGCGTACCAAAACTCAGTTGATATGATTGAAAGAACTAGACTTAAAGATATATATATATATATATATATATATATATATATATATATATATATATATATATATATATATATATATATATATACGACAAGCTGTATTTTGCAGCTCACATCACATATTCCTGTGAGAAGGCCAAGAGACTGTTCCAGATGCTGAGGAGATCCTTGAGTAGAGTTTATGAAACACCTGCGGACTCTCTGCGAACTATTTTCTTTGGGGCGGTTATGCCGGTCCTGACATATGGTTCCGACGTTTTTGTAGATAAGTTGTTGCACGTCAGAAATCGAGCCAAACTACAATCGGTGAGGGGGATGGTGTCCCGAACTATCATCGGGGCATACGTTTCCACTTCCACGGCTGCTGCTTCGACCTTGGCTGGGATTCCTCCGATCGAGGAGCTTATTTATGAGGCTTTGGACCTCCGGGCACATCTGTCTGGCAGACAGCTGGACAGATATGGTCTTTTGATACCTGGTGAGCCTCGGCTCAACAGGAAAACAATTAAAGGTGCTCTGAGGAACAGAACCATTACCAGATGGCAGGCCGAATGGGAGGAGGAAGAAGCCGGGAGGTTGACTTTTGGCTTTGTGCCGAATGTGTCGGACTGGCTTGAGGCCCATTTTAGATTCAATAGAAAACTGACTCAGGTGCTGACCGGGCACGGTCAGTTCCTGGGACACTTGAAGAGAATTGACAGGATTGATGATGCGTGCTGCGCAGCATGCGTAAATGGAGCAGTAGATGACCCAATACATAGAATATTAAACTGTAGCGCTTTCGACGTGCCGAGACTCGCCATAGCTGAGGTCCTTGGTCCGCACTGGCCAGCAACACCTGATAGAATACTGCGAACACTGATGGAAAGGAAGAGGACTGCTCTTTTGGAGGGCTTCGTGGCGGCAGAGCCGGAAACAGCCTGACTGTTATGAGAATTGACGTTTTTAGTTTTGATTCACAATAAGTTTTTTTAGTTCAGGTCTTAGGTTAGGCTCTAATATTTTTTATGTATCGTTTTTTTTAGTTTTTAAGTTTTTTGTCTGATTTGCTTAAAAATTTTTCATGTTGCTTTCTGCGTAAGGGGTGAGCCTTACGCAGAAAGCAACAAGGTTAGCACAGGTTACGCTTCAAGGTTAGCACAGTTAAAAATTAAATAGTTACATGTTCTGGGGCTCAAAAGGGAAGGTTATAGGTACTTCCCGGGCTGCGGCCCATTTCTGTGGGATCCACCCTCCTTTTAATTCAAGTTGTTTGGGAGTTCAGGGTTGAGCGAGAGAAAATTTTTAAGCAAAATTTAATCATGTATTAAATTTAATAAAGAATTTTTTGTATTATTTGCACATTGAATAAGAAGAAGCTTTTCAAATACTTGCGATACCTCGTTCAAAGTCTTGTTTTCTCTTTCTTTCAGTCTGGCACGATTTATTTATTTTTAAATTAATTAATTATTTAAAAAACCTTTCTTAATAAAGACCAAGAGGGGCACCGTCTGCCCCCTTCAGGGTCAGGCGGTGGAGAGGGATATGGTGGGACCCCCCGCTTCTTCTTCTTCTTCCATGAGTAATGGGAGCACGTTGTGGAGGTCTCATATTAAACTCTGCAGCAACTTCTTTGCTATTACGAGCAAAATCTCCAGACAACCGGATTATTTTGATTTTTTTCTCTTAAATTCAATGGCATTTTAAGTCTGTGAACACTGACTAGAACTTAATATACTCAAAGTTTAATCTGACTGACATTTAATAGTATTGTCAAATTATTACTTTCCATGGCACACTAATTATCAAATTAAATAATAAATTTGTAATAATTTTGTGTATAGGTCAAAATAAAAAAAATGATAATGCTAATTTTGTCATGAAACTCGGTACGTGGGGTAAATAGAGAATTGATCGTTTGTGAATTCGTAGTAGGCTGAGTTTAAAGTTCAGATTTCAGTTGAGTATCTTAAAAAATGTGTCCCATCAATTTGTACGACTGCAAAAATTCAAATCTGTATTCCTTCAAATAGCGAAAATATGGAGGTGTCTTCATCTTAAATGCAATACACTGTGTATGCTAGATAAAGGTAAATATGAACAACTTCCGATCCTTTTAATGTACAAGGGACGTTGAATAAGTATTCAAATCTTTGTCAATGATATGTGTATATGAAAATTAAAATACAAGATGAAATCAAAACAACAAAATCCAGTACGAGACTCTAAACTGATTATATTTTCATAAAAAATCACTCTAAATAATTTCAAGGAAAGGCAAAATAAAACGATAATTGTTTATATATATATATATATATATATATATATATATATATATATATATATATATATATATATATATTAATATTTTTACATTTTTGATACAGGTTTAAGTCCAAGAATATAGAAACACCTTTCCATAATCATCGCTGTAGCTTCTGCAAGTAATATCCTGCTAATGTTGACCTTCACAACTTCACCACTAGAGTTTCTCTCTATGCAATAACAGGAATCATAAAATTCCGTAAATGTAGTAGCAATCTCGTACACATATTCGCAAAGATGATGCATACAAAGGTCAACAGTTATCTTCAACAAAACATCAGGAAAGCGGACAAGCACTTTTCCCAACTTCCATTCCTTCTCGTGTTCAAAAGATATTTGATGAGTTTTAGAAAGTTCGATAATTTTTTCTGATGTGAAGTTAGAATTGCGTGCGATGGACTTAATTCGTGTGTAAGCGTATAAAAGATAAACTGCAGTGTTGCCTTTGTCATCTAACATTTTATCAAATGAAAAGACATATTCGTGATTTCTATTATGAGACAGATCTGCATATTTAATACAACCATATGCAACCGATTCTTGTGCGTTTTTCAATTCCTCGCTTGTTAGCACTTTGTCCCTTTCTTTCTCTAATAACTTATCCAATGACCTTTTCAAACCTTCATCTAAAAGATCAAGTAGACGTACAGAATCCCCTGATCGAGTCTTAAATTTCTTTTTATCCTCACCAAGGACCACACCAAATCCAACATGATCAACCCTAAAAATAGTAAATTACATTTAAAAGAACGTAGAGGATCGTTAAATTAATCCTCGAAATTAATAAAATCGTTCATTTTATACATTTTATATATCATTTAAAAATTCTTGATGTGAAAATTCATTCAAATTGTTAATTACGTTGAAAAATAGGTGTTCTTCATAAAATTTTATAAAAAGAAACCAAATGTTTGCAATAAGAAATGGTACTATTCACGCAACTTAGTTGCAGTGCAGTGTATATTCAAAAACTCACCTGTGTTTAAAGCTAACAATAATTCCAGCCTTTTTAGCACACCCAAATATTGTTTGGAAATGAGTTGACTGGCCTGCATCAGTTACATAAATAATCCAATCAACTTTTTCCTCTTCAATTCTTTGTTTAATGGCAGCCATATCAGATGTATCATAAGTATATCCACCATCTGACTTCACAATTGTCAATGGAATAGTTGAACCACCTTGAAAAAAAATTACATTTTCATTACAAAAATATTACATTATTAAATGTTACAAAAGAATACAGATACATCTATGATTCAGAAGTGATTTACTGAATGGTCAAACCAACACGAGTGACACTCCGCGCTTAGGACGCGACGTTGAAGTCATTATTGAGAAAATGGTCAACAAAATCCATAATATCGTGTCGGCCAACCGCAGAGTGAAGAAATTGTTGTAAAACAGTATAAACACAATCCGAAGGAGTTTCTAAGGAGATTCGTGACTGCTGATGAAACTCTGATTCATCACTACACATTAGAAATGAAGGAACAGTCAGTGGGTTTTTGTCTGGCGAATATTCCCGAAGAAGACGAAGACGTTTTCATCAGCCGTGAAGATTATAGCCACTGTTTTCAAAGGCATTATCTCCATCAACTATTTAGAAAATGGAAAAATGACCACAGAAGAGTATTAAGCTGCATAATGGGCTAAATTCCAAGAAAAAATTATAAAAGTGCCGTCATTTGGCAAAGAAAAAGTACGACAATATAGACGCTCATTCGTCCGCGGTTGCAATAGCGAAACAGGTCAATTTGCACTACGAATTGATGCCGCATCCACCATATTCTCCGGATTGGGCTCCCTCCAACTTTTTTTCTCTTTCTGAACATGAAAAAATAGCTAGGTGGAAAGAAATTCACATCATATGAAGATATCGTCGCCAAAGCAGGCCTATTCTTCGAAGTTCGTAGTACTTTTTGGAATTCATAAAGAAGTTGGAAAATCGTTAGACAAAGGGTCTCCAGCTAAAAGGAAACTGCCTGAAAAAATAAATAGATTTTCGATCTCGTGACAGTTGTTCCTTTGTATCTTATATTATTTAACAAAAGAATTTCAGTTTAAGAAAGGGAAAGGGATTTGTAGATTGTAGACCACTTTATATATCTTGGACAGAGGATTTCAATGGAGGGGGATACCCGCCAGGAGGTGAAACGACGTATTAAATGTTGCTGGCAGGTATTTGGCAGGCTCGATATAGTGTTTAAGAGCAAACTCCTACTTTGCCTGAGAAGAAAAGTCTTTAATCAGTGCGCCCTATTCGTTATGATATACGGAAGTGAAACCTGGATAAAACTTCAGGTAGCACAGAGGAAAATGGAAAGATGTAGCTTGGCCTTGAACAAACAGAAATGGACAGAAAGCCCTGCGCATGGATCAGGGAACAAACGAAAGTATGTGACATTATTGGAAACACAACGTCCACGAAGAAGACCGAAAGCACGATGGACTGATGACATCGTTAAGTATATTGGATCCCAATGGCAGATAAAAGCTCAGGACCGCGAAAGTTGAAAGCATGCTGAAGAGGCAGTGGATGGACACACACGGGCTGATGATGAATCGGAAAAAAATCGGATGAAGGGCTATTATGATTAGAAGATATAATGAGAAATATATTTTTATGTTGTAAATCTACTTCTTAGGATTTAAGTAATTCGGAAATTTCTTTGTGAGAAATTAGAGTATGCTTCTCAACCAATAGCTTTTCTTTTGACGGTTATATATATATATATATATATATATATATATATATATATATATATATATATATATATATATATATATATATATATATATATATATATATATATATATATAGAACTTACATTTCATATTACAATATTGCATAAATTCCTCAGTAAAAACTACATATTTCCATATCTATAGTATGTACATTACTATTCACTTACCCCACATAATTTTACGTCCTTCGTCTGTTTCGACAAAACCACCAGATTCCAGATCTTTTACAATATTTTCCATTCGACTGTGATAGAATGATTCGCCACGTTCAATTAGCTTTATATCCAGACGATCATAAATTTTTTGAAATTCTATAAAAATAAATAATAATTAACATAAACAACAAATGTAACTAAATGACATTATTTTTAATTATGCCTATGTATACAGATACCATAAAAACTTTTAAAATAGAATGGGCAATTAACTATAATAGGAAGAGTAACAGAGTAACACTAGAAAACAGGATTAGAGGTATTTAACAAAATGTTGGATCAAATAAGTATACATAAAAAAAAATCTCTCAAAAAAAAAATAAATACACTATAATGTGTATTTAATACAAAAAATACTAACACTAACATATAAAAAAAGAGTACAGTACTATATAAAAAAGAGATTAAATAAAATGCGGTAATTGAAGTATTTCATTATTATATGGGTTTTACAGTAAAGTATAAAGAATCATAGGAGTAATAATTAAAAAAGAATACAATAAATACTACCTTTTTAGATTCACGACAGGATGTAATGTAATTAGATGTACCAATCTTCATACTATTACAGAAGAGAAAATGGAAGAATGAGCAGCAACAAAAATATTTGTGTGGTATTTACTTTGTCATTTTATATGTTAGCATCGTCAGGAGATGCTAACATGGTTAACGAAACGTGCGTTTGGTGGTAAATCTCTTTGAGTTTATTGTTTCACACCAAAGGTTCCAATAGAAGAATTGATCTTAACTTTTACTTTCATTATATTAATGGATAAACTAGGCCAGAGACCAAAAAATGTAAAAGCACACAACTCAAATACATAAAGTTGAAACCAATGTACATACCCAAGCTGAATGAATAATTAGCACAAACATACCTAAAGCAAAGAATATATTTTGAAAACCATCAATTCATTCGCGACTAGCGAATTTAGCAAGCTTATGCTGTAAAAATTCTAGATAATGGCATGGAAATTAAAACAGTTTTGGAACTTACTGGAGTAATCAGTATGGCCCTGGCTGGAAAGTTTGGAGACGTCTGAGTTTATACTAATGACGTCTATGGCGTTTTGGAGGGTAAGCGTACGCCTTCAAAACCCAGTTCGTTATTATTGCGCAAAAAACATAGTTTTTTAACTTTGAATATGTTGTAAAATGTGGTAAAAAAAACTATTTTGAAAACGTTAAATGGAACGTCCCACGTCACCCGTCGTATTCACCGGACTTAGCTCTTTCAGACTACCACTTATTTCGATCGATGCAGCACGGACTTTCAGAAAAAAACTTACATTCTTACGAAAAAGTGAAAATTTAGCTTGAAGAATGGTTGACCTCCAAAAACCAAAAGTAGTTTTGGCGTGGAATCCATTGCTCAAATTTTGCAAAAAATCGACATTATTAACCGAAACACCTATTATAAAACAAAGTTTAATACCTAATGTAACAATAAAGAAACAAAATTACCATACAAATATACGAATGTTACTTTTGAACGCTGACTCAAAGATTAAGGTTAAAAATGCAGACAATTGAAACGAGAATTTAAATAAAAATGACCTGAAGATAATAAGCATAAAAAAAATGATAAATTATCATGAGAAATTATTTTAGAGAGAACTATAATCAAAGGCGGACACAATTATTACCAAAATATTGTCAGGAAAAGAAACAATTCAGAAGAGTTGTTTCCTTTTCCGTGGGTCGAATGTATGAAAAAGTAAATCAAAGAAGTAAAAGTTTAAATTATCGGTAAACAGAGAGAAAAAGGTTCTCTTGTGTTTAGATAACAGGTGTATTGAAAACGTAAAAGTTTAATTTATAATACTACTGTTACCTTTTCTAGATACATCGCATATAAGATTCCAAGCTTGAATATGTTCAGGTTCAAATGACTGCAGTTTAACAACACTTGCATAAGCTTTCTTCTTGAATTCCTCGTCTTCATCAAAACGTTTTTTGGCTTCCTTATAAAACACTTGAAGATCAGAAATTGGTTGTGACTTAACAGCATAATTCGGAAATTTGTCTTGCAAATGCGCAATTAGCATACCAAATTGAGTACCCCAATCCCCAACATGATTAATACGCAGAACATCGTGTCCTAAAACAATACAAAATAAATAATTATATGAGATAATCGCAAAAACTTATATTCTACGAATTTTTATGTTACTGAAACTTGCCAAGCATATTACGAGGTGTGGTGGTTAATACTTCTTTTTTTTTAAGATAGCGATAGAAACAAAGATCGGTTCACAGTCTAATCTTTTATGTATTTATGTTGCTATGACAGTACCTTTCAAAAAGCCATTAATGTTTAAACGATTTCGAGTTGGCCTTATTTGTTTTTGTGTGGTAAACATTGATTTTCGAGCTAAACAAAGAACATTTGTAGCACGTATTGCTTTTCTTGTTCAATCAAAAGAAAAACGCTAGTGAAAGCCGTTGTGTATTTGTGGAAACTTGATGACAATGTCCCAACACAAGACGCTTGTGGGCATTGATTTAAACCATAGATTCCCAAAGTAGTCTATGTCGACCCCCAGGGGTCAACTCCGAACTGCATGGGGTCTATGCCAGCGAAAACAAAAATTGGCGGTGCATGAGATGTAAATGGGGGTCCACGAGAGTGAATTTAATTTCAAAGTTTTAAGCAATAAAATGTACTATGTACTATGAAACCATCCAAGCTGGAGGATCATCTGAAAAGGTGTTATCCTGATAAAACAGGTAAATATTTGAAATACTTTCAAATACTTAAAGGAAAATTTCAGAAGAGACCCACGGTGGACCTACTTATAGCAAAATCTGGAAAACTTGATACTATCGAGGAACAATTAATTTTGCCAGTCATTGAACAGGTTTTAAAAACTGTTCTACATAATCTGCATATGATGTAATCAAAAAAAATTCTTTGAGCCAAAACACAGTTCAAAGACATAATGAAATGAGTTATGATATTAAAAGCTTCTTGTATAATTATCTGCAAATGTTAATGTCTCAAACATTAATGCCCTGAATGTTATTCCCATAAAATAAAATAGTTTTGGGGGCAACTAATTTTGTTGTTGTTTTATTGGAATTTAAATTTCGGACGCACAAAATAATCAATATAAAAGTGAACTTACCCAAATATTCCAAGAGCCGACAGATACTATCTCCAATAATTGTTGATCTTAAATGACCTACATGCATTTCCTTTGCAATATTAGGTGATGAAAAATCAACCAAAACTTTAAATTTTGTTTCTAAATTAGGTGGTTGAACGCCATCTTCAAATATACTAGACAGTGATGTAAGTACAAAGTTTTTATTCAAAAAAATGTTTATGAAGCCAGGTCCTGCTACTTCCAGTTTAGAAATCAAGAGATTGGGCTGACAATTCTCAATTATTTTTTGACTAATTTCTCTTGGACTAACATTATTTCCTGTAATTAGTATAACAAAAGTAATTAGATTATATATGATTTCAAGTAGAAATATAATACATTCACATATTAAAAAAAAACCAGGTGTGACGGTTAATAATTCTTATTTTTTTCTTTAAAAAAACACGTTTAATTTGCTAGATGCACATTCTCTCCATCTCGGTGGCAATTTGTGAATGCCCCTCCCAGAAAAACCGTACATCTTTTGAGGTAGCCCAGTCATCAAGCCATTTTTCGACATCTCCATAATTGTTAAAGTGTTTTATGGAGACAGTGCGTGAGTATGGCGGGTATGGCAAGAATTTGCAGCCAAGTACAGAAATGATGTCTGACCGCTTTCGTTGTGTGTAATAAACATTGTCATGCTGCAAAACTTTACCATGTCTTGTAGCCCATTCTGGTCGCTTTTCGATCAATGCATGGTTCAAATAGATCATTAGTTGATGGTAGTGAACTGTATAAACTATTTCAGAAGCTCATAGTACACAACACCCTTCTAATCCTACAAAATGCACAGCATTGTCTTTCCAAAGCGATTCGGTCTTACGGTCGATTGTTGGTCCATGAGTTAACCCAAGTTGTCCTGGGTTAACTCATGGTTTTCTCCGTTATGGGCTCTCGAAACACATCCATATTTAGACTACAGTCACGATCCGATGCAAAAAAGCCTTTCTTTCATGCCGAGGAAGTAAAACTTCGCAAACCGTTTTTTGCATTCCCATTTGTCTATCATTCAGCTGATCTGGTGCCCATTTTTCTGCCTTCTGTATCTTTCCGATGGCATGCAGACGATCACAAAAAGTTTGGCGACCAACATTTAACCTCTCTGCCATTTTTATTGAGTTTGCATATCATCGCCTTTCACAATACTTGCAATTCAGCATCGTCAAATTTTTTCGGTTGACCTACAATGCCCACAAGCGTTTTGCGTTAGAACATTGCCACCCTAAGTTTCCAAGTATACGACGGCTCTCACTCACATTTTTCTTTTGATTGACCAGGAAAAACAGTACGTGCCGCAAATGCCCCTTATTGGGCTCGAAACTCAACATGTTTACCACACGAAAAAAATATCAAAGCGGTTAGTTAAACATCAAAGGCGTTTTGAAAGGTACTGTCGGAGCAACAAAATAACATAAAAGATAAGACTGTGAACCGACCCTTGTTTCCAGCGCCATCTCTTAAAAATAATTATTAACCGCCACACCTAGTATACTAAAGAAATTAATATTACTAAGTAATATGATAGATACATGTATGTAGAATGTAGTAATATATATATAGTAATATATATAGTAATATATATAGTAACAGGTTGACAGTTCGGCGAAGGCGATCGGTGGCACCACGTGGAGAATGGGTGAAAGATTTCTGTAATATTTTCCCTCCACGGTTCCGTTACTCTACCTTGTGGGGATACCTGGTACTATACCCGAGGTTCCAGGCAGAATGTTACGAGCGGTCCTGACTGCTACAAGCATTCGCTATATGATGGCGTGAGTTGTGTGCGATCACGACCCGTCATTAAAATGGCCAGTTGATCTGGTCTGGCCCCGATTGCCTCTCCGAACTGCTTTCCTTGCGTTCGTCTAGAGTTCGGCTGATGACGGCTGAAAGACTAGAAACCGGTCCCGAGAGACACGTTACGTCGCATGGTTGACAGTTCGGCGAAGGCGATCGGTGGCACCACGTGGAGAATGGGTGAAAGATTTCTGTTATATATATATATATATATATATATATATATATATATATATATATATATATATATATATATATATATATTAATTAATATAAATCATATAATATAATAACGTGTTATAAATATACCTTGCTGTTTGTATAGATTTGCAAGAGCCATAGCTGAATTACACTGATAATCACCAAAATTGGGATTATTTCCTGACAATGAAATTGCTATAGGTGGATTACTTATCTCAGGGCAGGCTGATTTTATTGCTGATGAAAATACATTTATCAACACTCCCATAATGCTCTCCAAGCTTCCTTTATTGGTAGTTTCAGATGTATTTGCCATTATTGCCTAAAATGAAAATTTAAAAGATTTCAAAGTTAAAAAACATATTTTATGAACAAATAACTAGAGTAATAAAAATTACTATATTGAAAGGTATAAAGTTCTCTCAATAAGTGGAAGTATTTTTTGGATTGACTTGATGGCTTCATTATTTACTAGACATTTGTGAAGTTTCTGATTCTGGCATCAATGTTTCTGTCCAGTTAAATTTCCACAGAAAAAAAAACAAAGAAAGACAAAGAACACAATGGAAACATACCAATAAATAAATCACTAAGAACCACTTTTTTTTGTCGAAACAATAATTGAAGATATTTCTCCAAAATGGAAATCCAGGATATATTCCTGTAGATCTATTAAAGCTGGGTAAAACCGCTTTAATTCAAAAGCCAATAAGATAATCAATCTAACGAACAACTCTCCCAACCCCTGATTTCCATCTTCAAAAAGAAAAACCCAAGTGATACTGTATACTATAGATGATTATTTTCAAAGATATTGTTTAGCAAAAAACGAGATAATATTGTATATATGATTGGAGGGAACTAAAGGGGATTTATATATTTATAGTGTGCCCTTGTGCATATATAAGGGCACTCGACTTTCATAAAAAGCTCAAAAAACATGATTAAAAATCAGAAGTAAACTTTGGGAAGGAATAAGTCTGGACCAAAGCCAAAAAAAAACCAAAGAAAACCAGCCAAATGTTAATTTCTAATAGAAATTAACACACCACTCAAGTTTTAGATATTTCAAATCATTTTAATTAAGTACCATTAGGTTTGCTTATTTTCCAATAAATTTTATATTAAAAATTGATTGACCTCATGCAGCTATTACCACTTAAATCAGGCTAACCCCATATAAAGTGTTAAAATATTTTATATATATTAATAATAAATCTGATATATCAGAACAGATAAAGACTTACCCTGTTCAAGATCGAAAGTCTATGTTTTAATTTTTGATTTTCCGCTAATAATTGTGAAACATCAGAATCCACACCTTCGTATTTATTAATTTTTATCCCACTTTTCACCAGCTTTATTTGTTCTTTGATATATGTAATCTCTCTTTCCTGGAAAAATAATAAGAAACTGATGCAATTTCAAAAATTCTGAATATATAAAATCACTTACAGCATCAACGGCTTCTTCCGAATATTTTTTAACAATGTCTTTGTTCATTATAACAGAAAAATTTTAAAAAAATGGGCACTTAGACTATAAACGATGATTTAATATACATAAGCAGACAATATGGTATGGGAAAAATACATAAAATAAGGTTAAGTACTCTATCGGTGTTACAAATTCGAGCTATAGGGATCTTCTTTTCTTTAGTCATAAAAAAATTAGGATGGCCATACTGGGCTTCAAAAAATATTTTTAAAACCATTAGTTTGAGTTATTAAATTTTGAGTCTATAAAAAACTTGTATGTTAACTAATGTGTTTATTACTAATAATATTTTTATTATTTATAACAACAACGACATGCCTGATATCTAAAAAGAATATAAAAAAATACATATAATTAATTTAAAAAGTATGTTTTAATAATCGTTCAATTAAGAAATAATTGGTTTTAAATCAGTTATTTTCACATTGTGTTGTAAAGATTGTGTTGTAAAGATTTGTTCAGTAAAATATAATATTTTTATGAAGAGTTATTATAGTATCTTGTCTATCATTATAAGTTTCAACAATTATTGTATGTGCGTGTGTGAACAATATATTTAAGTAGTATTAGAAATATGGAGTGAATCACTGCACACAACAAACGCTTTAACATGAATTTCTAAAAACAACCACTGTTGATAGTTGACCAATCACCACTTATTTATATAAATTGAGTCCAAAGTCCAAATTCAGATATGTCTAGTGTTCTTATTAAAACCATTGCCAATCAGTTTTCTCGAAGCTTCCCACTATTCGCAAATTATTTCAAAATGAAAAACCTCAAAACCATATTAATGTGCTGAGCTAAACCTTTTCTATATAAAATAGAGAATAAATGTATTAATGGTTACTATTAGTGATTTGTATTTAGTTAGTTAATAAAGGACATCGCATCTTTTGTTTCACATATTTTTTGTAATACATCTAGTGTCAGAAGCGGCGTAAGACATGGGCAACGTGGGCCAACGCCTACGCCCTCGCGGTCCGAGAAGCCTCGCGCCTCGAAGTGCTTTAATTATTTCTTTAACTCATGAAAAATATTTAACTAGGTCCATTAAAAGCCCTAATCGCGATTAAAGATTTTACTCATCATAAAATGGTAAATCCCACCGGTTAGAAAGCCTACCACATTCGTTTTTATAAAATCTAGTCTCCCCAATAGCCACACTTGCTCAGCAAGTACTTGCAGTGAAATTTTTTCACTTTTTTTCACACACACATATATATATATATATATATATATATATATATATATATATATATATATATATATATATATATATATATATATATATATATATATGTATATGTATATGTATATGTATACATATATATATATATATATATATATATATATATATATATATATATATATATATATATATATATATATATATATATATATATATATATATATACATTGGATCATATACGTTGGATCACGCAAAGCATCCTGACTCATTTTCGAGTGTTCTTTCTAATCCTCCACACCTCTCTCATCCTTTCTCCGTGGATTCTCTTTCTCTCCTCCGTCCACTTTGTTCCTGATCACCTCGAAACTTCGCTCTCTGATGCAACGTTCCACATATGTATTTTGTGTTTGTACGTTCTTCTATCCTCAATCTCTGTCGGACCCATTTGTGCCTTTCCCAGATCAGCTTTGACTTGTGCGATCCATGGTACTCTTGACTTGACTCCTTGTATGTACGTAAGAATTCTGTTGGTGAGTCTTGTCGGTGGGAGTCTACTGATATGTCCACATAATTTCAACCTTCTTTTTCTTATGTCCGCCGCTACGTTGGACATGCTCTCTGTGGTATTTCTAGAACGTAGTCTGTATCCTTCCTTTGTCAGTTTTGGACCGAGAATTTTCCTAATAATTTTGCGTTCTGCTTTTAGTATGTTTTCTATGCCGCTTTTTGTATGAAGTGTAAGTGTGAGTGTGTAAGTATATATATATATATATATATATATATATATATATATATATATATATATATATATATATATATATATATATATATATATACAGTCCAAGAAAATCTAACACTACATATATACGCCATCCGACGGAAAGTTGGCAAAAACATGGGTTGTTGGCTGTGGATAGGGTCTCCCTATTTTTAATGGTACGGTATATGTCGGTACCCTGAAGAGTCTGAACATCGAGGGACGAAACATATGCCATCCGATTGAAGGGTGACATTCACCTTTGGATCGCACGAGTTGTATTGAGATTGCGACCCGCCATCAATATGGCCAGTTGACTTGGTCTTGCTCTGTTCGTTTCTACTCAGCTGTGTATATATATATATATATATATATATATATATATATATATATATATATATATATATATGTATGTATATATATATATATATATATATATATATATATATATATATATATATATATATATATATATATATATATATATATATATATATATATATATGACTCTGAAACCAGTTATGAGGCTTGGCAAATCCTCCCGATGCAGTAGAAATTTGATATGAATTACATAAAAATTCAATACAATTGTAAAGTTAGTAAATAAAGCCGCTTTTCTTATAAATACAATATATTTACAATTATAAAAAGATAATTTAATAGGTACCATTGTTACAAGATCTTTTAAGAAATCGTTGATTAGTTTTCTTTAAAAGTGATTTAATTGTTTCAATTGACTCCGTTTTTTTCAATTTAGTATCCAAATTTGTTTCTTTTATATCGTATACTTTTTGCCAACAATTGTGCAGATCATCCTTTATAGTAGGAAAGTGAATGAACAAATCAGCATCGGGCATTTCATTGATGCTACTTTCAAGCTCCTTTAGATGATTTATTATTAAAAGAAGTTTTGGAGGGTAAATAAGTTCATCCATTGTTTTAGTTTCTACTGGATCCTTATTATTAGTTGTCGCATTCACTTTAACTTTAGTTGCGTCACTATCGTTGAGAGTTTCAGGTGGCACCACTGATTCACTGAATTCAAAGTCAATTATTTCTGTACATTCGTAACTTTTTGATGGGGTTGATTTGAGTCGTTTGTGAGTTGAATGATTACTGCCCATTTTATCCTGAAAAGTAAAATAATTAGTTATAATCCAACTGCGATATTTCCAACAAACTTACCAAAATGTATCCGTTTTAAGATCCATAAAACGTAATTGGCATTATGAAGAATTACCTATTAAATAATAATAGTTTTATTACTATTTTTTAATATATGTATAAATACGGAATGTTTCAGTTTCATTTTTAAAATCAGCCAAAGAATACAATGTTGAACAAGAACAATAATTCTTCTAACTTCAAATAAATCAGTTAAAATTTAAATAATCACACTATGAATGAATGTTTAGACTTTAAACAAGCATTCGACAGCCTGAGAAAAAACATGATACTGAAAGACCCAGAAAACACGAAAATACAGCAAGACTAGTACAAAATTATAAGACTAATAAATATGATGATAGTAAACTCACAAGCATCAGTGATAACCAAGGAAGCAAGTCGGAAAACAGAGGAATAAGACAAGGAGCTGATCTATCAACGGCACTTTTCAATGTAGCATTAAATGAAATAATCAAAAAAGTAGGCCTTAAATACATAGAATTATAAAAGGAACCTTAAGAAACAAATTCGTACAGATAATCTGCTACGAACACGACCTCACCATCATAGCCAGAGAAGAGAAAATTCTGCAAGAAATACTCACAGAACTAGGGAGAGAAGCCCAAATTTGAGGTTTCTACATAAGCAAAGTAAAGACAAAATACTTGAAATGTAGTAGATAGATGTCAAACAGAAATAAACAGAAAACAAGAGGAGAATTCCTGTTTGTAGAGGTGGACAATTTTAAATATCTGGATATACACAGATACGATGAACATAAACCACGACAGGAGTCTGAAATTAGCTCATGAAATCCAAACAGGCAACAAATCATACTACACATACAAAAAGTGATTAAAAGATAGAAAAATTGGATATGACACAAAGAGGAGAATCTATAAAGGAATCATAAAACCCATTGTAACGTACGCAGCAGAAACGATAACACTCACCACCAGAGAGGAAGAAAAACTAAGAGAGGAAAATAATAAGGACAATATATGGACCCAAGAAAGAAGAAGAGTTCGAAGCCTAATTCGTCACGAAATCAAGGAGTTAATCAATGAAGACTAACTAGTTAATGATGGCTATACCTATTCATATACAATTACAGAAATATTACTAATATCATCATTTAGTTACAACGGGTACAATTAAATATTTTGATTCATAACAACTCATACATTCACCGAAGTTTTTTTATGAAATGATATCTGTGTTTATTCACGCGCTCAATTTACTTTTTTTGTTTGTCTAATAGTGAAGTTTAGCAATATATTCTCTTGTGAATCGCAAGAGTTTTTTTGTTTAACAACTTGTACTAAAGTATAGTAGAATGAATGTTTTGATGGTAGTAAGAATAAAAATGTAATCAATAAACCAATTCTGAGTGCGGGATGCGGCATCTAGTGGTTCGTTTTTGAACTAAAGATTATAGTGTAGCTCATAGCCGCTACTGTCATCACTCAAGTGACAGAAATTCGGTATTATATCCCCGGTGTACAAAATGAGTCGATATACACTTGATCAACGTTGGGAATTATTGAAAACTTAGTGTAGTAGTGAGTCAGTTGTCGAAAATTGCGTACAAACTTCGGTAGAAATGAAGCGCCGACTGAGAACGGCGTAAGGAAATTTGTGAAAAAAGTTCGTTCGACTGGCATGTTAAAAGACAATATACACGTTACGCATTGCCGTCGGCTCGTTCGATGGAAAATATTGCTGCTGTAGCTGAAAGTATGCGTCAACATTCGAGCACCTACATCTTTCATCGTTCGCAAGAATTGAACATCAGCGATAGGACTACAAAGTCCAATTGGTTCAAGAATTGAAGACGATTGTTCATCTATTGCGTTTTCGCTTCGCTGAATGGGCCAATTATCGGTTGGAAGACGATAAGCATTTTTACAAAAAAATCATCATTTCCGACGAAGCTCATGTTCACCTTGGAGGTTATGGGAACAAGAAAAATTGCCGTATTTGGGGCACAGAAAATCCACACGTGACAATTGAGAAACCAATGCACTCAAAACGAGTGACTATATGGTGTGCAATATGATCTAAAGGCATCATAGGACCATTTTTCTTTGAAAATGAGCAAGGAGCCGCACTCTTTGAGCAAGGAGCTGCACTAACAGTCAACTGGACGGTCTAGGAACTGCGACTTGACCCCGTTAGACTATTATTAGTGGGGATCCGTCAAGGACAGATGTTATGTCAATCATCCGGAGACGATTGAGGCTTTAATAGACGCAATTTATGTGGTTCTTGGTGAAACAGAGGATCAAACAATTGAAACTGTACTGAAAAATTGGGTCGACAGAATAGGCTACTGCAAATCCAACCGAGAATAGTCATTTAAATGAAATTGTATTCCATTCTCAATCGGTAAGTGTACCTTCAAAAATAAAGTATAAATCATTTGAAAATATTTGTTACCTTTTTTTTAATATGTATTTTTAAAACGAACTAAAAGTTGCCGCACCCTTTATTTGTATGAGGGTTGCTATTTATGTATCCGGACTAATAAATAAAAACAAATATTTATCATTGAAAATGGTTTTATTGTTTTTCAAAATATTTTCCGCGATAATCCATACACTTTTGCATACGTTTGAACCAATTTTCATAACATTTTTTCCATTCCGATTGAGGTATCTCCAAAACATGCATTTTGAAAGCATCAGCCGCATCTTCTGGCGTCGAAAATCATTGACCACGTAGTTTATTTTTCACGGACGGGAACATAAAGGAATCATGGATGATCCATTAATTCGATGTTTTGAACGGTCAAATATTGTGCTGTTCGGTCCAATGTGTGAGAGCTCGCGTTGTCATAGCGAAGAATGATCCGTCATTGGTTCGTTCAACGTCGCTGGTTGTTTTTCTTATTTCTTCAAAGACTCCTGGCAAACAAATGGTTGTGCGCCATTCAGAATTGACTGTTCTACGATTCTCTAGTGGCACTGTAGCCACATACTCATTTATCCAAAAAAATACGACCTTGGACGACCTTCTTTAAATTCGTCCGTGAGCGAACGACAGCCACGATTGAATTTACTAAACCAGTTATATGCAGTGGTTTGAGATGGGGCATGATCCCCAAAAGTCGAAGTGAGTTGATTGATTGACTGTTGTTGAGATAATCCAAGTCGAAAGTCATAGTAAATCATCGCACGAGTTAAGTCCATTTTTTGGAAGTCACTAAACAACACAATTAGCGGCCGTATGACAAAACGTTCTGAGTACATATACAGTCTAAACTTGAAGAGATTTACCGCTAAACACCAAATCACTTTTTTCAACTTCTCGACGTACGTTTCGCTAAGCATGTTAGCATCATTAGCAGATGATTTAATCTAATTCTAAAACTAAACTATATTCTATTTATATGAAAATCCTACCTCATGAACCGTGAAGTTTACTAAGCCTTACATTAATAATTGAAAAAGTTGAATGAACGGAATAAGTCCTTTATCTCGGTTCATGATTTTCTTACATTTTTCTTTTTAAATGCTTTCATATGCATCCAAAGCCCTATTATTATTAACACTTTGAATTAGTATTAAATTACTAGTAGGTTTGTTCTAGCAAAGATTTCAAACGGTTTCAAATCGTCCGGAAGTTTGCGCAGGCGAATGTATGTTAATGTTTCGGTTATCTGCACAAACTCCGGACGGTTTGGAACCGTTTGAAATCTTTGCTAGAACAAACCTATTATCTACACTGTTGTCATGTTCGATTGCATGTTGGACAACACAAGATTTTTCATTTCTCCCATATCTAATGTGGGCAACCCCGACTTCTCATGTTGATCTACTTTATCCTTTGGATTACCCAGAACTTCTCTTAATTTATTATATGGTTTGTACACAACCTTAATGTCCACTTTTTTCAAAATTTTGTGTAGCCCTCTTGTTAATTAGGCATCAAATGGTATTACCATGAATTTATTTGTGTTCTAATTATTTTGAAAAGTCGAAGATTCTTTCAATAATTTTCTGAACTTATGTTTTCTAATTAAGTTATCTACAATGTTCTTATTATAACCGTAACTCAGAGTGAATTAAATGATATGATACGTAACCTGGGATGGTCAATACAAAAATCGGAACTTCTTGGATCCAAACTTTTTAGATAAAAATGCAAGTGTTTGACTTTACCGAAAACGGAATGTAACATTTCAAGTTTTTATAAAATGGAAGGATCGCTGTATGTCGTATGTCGAACTTAATATGGAACATGTGCCTTCCGAATAGCCTATTTTCATAGATTCGTCGAAATACAGCCTAAAAGTAGTCTTGCTTCATAATGGAAACAAAAACCCATCTATTCCTTTAGCCCATTCAGTGACAATAAAAGAAACCTGTGACAACTTAGCAACCAAACTAAATCGTGTTAAATATGAACAGTATCATTGGAATATTTGTAGGGATTTAAAAGGGAAAGGTATATTGCTAGGACTACTTTGCTGATTTTTGTATGTATGGGACAGTAGGGCAACAAAAGAACATTACAGTAATAAAAATTGGCCTCATAGAACTTCTTTTGAATCTGGTGTTTTAAACATACAATGGACAAAGAAGGTAAGGGTTTCATGTTACTAAACCAAATATGTCCTCAATTAAGTGATGCAAAACCAAAAGAACGCATATTTATTAGACTTCTAGCTGATTTCCGTTTTCAAGAAAAATTAAATGAAAAGGAATTGACAGCTTGGAAGTGTTTTGTAACTATAATTAAAGAATTTCTGCGCAACAAGAAAGATGAAAACTATAAGAACCTCATAGATGACCTCTTGAAAGCCTATGAAATTCTAGGGTGTCACATGTCTTTAAAAATGCATTTTTTAAACTCCCATTTGGATTTTTTCTGGAAAATTTAGTTGCAGTTAGTTGAGAGAGGTTTCGCCAGGACATCAAAACGATGAAGGCAAGATACCAGGGAAGCTAGAACCTATCTATGTTGGGCAACTACTGCTGGTTTTTAAAAAGAGATGATGCTACAGAAGATAAGAGGAAAAAGTGAAAGTTTTTGTCGCTATATGACATCTCATGTAATATATTTTTTATTCACATAATCCTCGGTAATGTCTTAGCATAAATTTAACACGCTTTAGATGTTTAAATTAAATAAATATTAGATTTTAAAAATATGTCGTCTCCTTTTTTTCCCCACCACCGACCCCCTCTAACAAAAAAACTGTACGTGTTACAGTAATTAGCTTATCATTTGATATTTAGGACTACAAAATACTTCATATACACCTGTTTTCATCAATGTTACCTCAAAAAAAATTTAATTTATTGACCTGTGTTATAAAATGTTGTTATAAATGTTGAAATAATCTTCGACTTTTCTAAAGGAACAGAACAAAAATAAATTCATAGTAAAACCGTTTGATGCCCAATTAACGCGAGGACTAGACAAGATTTTGATAAAAGTGGACATTAAGGTAGTTACAAACCATATAGTAAATTAAGAGAAGTCCTAGGTAATCCAAAGAATAAAGTAGATCAATATGAAAAATCGGCTATTTATGAAACTAGTTGATATATTAGATTATGATCGACGCATATTGGGCAAATTAAAGGATCCATATTAACCATGCATAAAGAAAACATTACCTACATTAGATATGGGAGAAATGAATAATCTTGTGTTGCCTAACATGCAGTGGAGCATTACCATAATACAGATATTATATAGTAATTTAAGACTTGTTAAAAGTTTAAATAGGGCTTTGGATGCGTATGAAAGAATTAAATTAGAAAAATGAAAGACAAACATGAACCGAGATAAAGGACTTATTCCATTCGGTCAACTTTATCAATTATAGATGTAACGCTTAGTTGACTTCACGGTTCGTGATTTCTACAGTTCTTCATTGATTACGAATGTCATATAAATAAAACAGTAGTTTACTTTTAGAATGAGACTCATATCCTGATGATGTTAACATGATAAGCGAAACGCGCATCGAGAAGATTAATAAAAGTAATTTGGTGTCCGAAGATTCCATTAGAAAAATTGATATTTTATATCGTTTAAATTAATGGATGGCACCAAAACGCACAATATTTTGGATTAACGGATTTTAGGGGTATGATCACGATATATTAAAAAAATATTTTCAATGTGCCCCGTAATTATTAAAAAACATATATACATATTATGAATAAAGTTGTTTTTATTATTTCAAACACACTACATACCAAATATATATTCTTTTCCCATAAAAGCACCCAACACTCTTGGTTATTTTTTTTTATTTCGTAATGTTTTCGTCTTATCAAGCCATTGTTGTTTACATTAATATTATTGAACTAGACAAAACACCTGCTTTGTCCTAAACCAATAAATATGTGTAATGTGGGTAATCTCGATGTAGGCGTCAAATACGATAATATAATTGGATGTTAGATTACCAAACTAATTGTCCGGGGGGGAGCGGGTATTAAAACGAAATGTTTACTCTTTGATTAACAAAATTGTTATTCAGAAGGTATTCGTTATTAGAAGTTAAATTAAAAAATGTCACAATACTCTTTAATGAGCTTATGATTTATGAGAGTGACATACGTTCTCTGCGATAAGAAGCCGTTTTCCAAACGAGATGAAACAACAGACAAAAAAATTAGAATTGTATTTTTATATTCATATCATTTGTATTTCAAAATTCTTTAAGATATAACCAATAACATATATATATGGTTAGTTTTTTAATTTTCGTTAATATATTGTTATGCAAATAATTGTATGTAAGTAAAAGATGATTATAGAATATATACAAATATTTTAATAAATTGTAACACAAATACTTTTTAATATATTTATTGATATTCTAATATATAGTCATAGATTCACAGTGCTTAAAGAAAAAAATACTGCTACAATTTGACATTTTACTTTGCTACGTTTTTAGCTATCAAGCCCATAAAGTCATGGATTCGTCTACAGAAAGGTACTATTTTACTAACATTGTATCCTAAATTATTATAATATGCGTATATGCTCTTTCAAATTTTATTTTTAAATGTTTTAAAATCGATTTCTATTTTAATGGATGTCAGTTAGATGTCAAAAATTATGCGAAATAATCTTCCTATGGTGCTTTAACCCGAGAGTGAACATTGACCTGCTTCAACCTTCGCCCCCATCCGGATCAATCTCCAGCAGACCTTCACCCGTTTTTTGATGTTCAGTAGATCTTCAGAATGTCTTATTACATTATTCTGGCACCTATTTACTTTTCTACCTCTTTATCTACTTTTTCTATAGCCCACTAGTCATTTCTCCATGATTTTCCTTGGTATTTCTCCAATTTTCATTATCATTCACAGCACCAAAAATTGTTTTGAATACTCTTCTTTCAAATATTGCAAGAATTCCTTTCTGTTTTCTCTCTGAAGTCATAAGTAACTCTTACTAACCGAATGAGATATTAACTTTCGTGATTCTTTGTATAAGTTTAGATGTTTGGACAGATTACAGGGAGTAAAAAGTTTTGTTAACCCTTCATAATAAGATTTCTAGTATTTCCTGTAATGATTTTGTTCAGTTTTTTTAGTTTGCTTCCTAAATAAGTAAATTCACTAACAAATTTAATATTTTTATCGCCGATTATCCAGTTTTGTTATTTCCTTTGATTAGTTCTCTTTTTCATCACCTTTGTTTTGTCGAAATTTATTTCTAAACTGAATCTTTTGGATTTCACCTATATGTCGTCATAGGTCTCTCTTATATTCATATCATTTGAATCTTAGTATGGTTTCGATATAGCTAATATGTTTAGGTCATGTACAAATATGTTTTTCTTTATTGTTCATAAATATATGTTATTATATTTATGCATATCTGTTCCACTGATGCAAAATAATATACAAATAAAATTAACGTCATTATCCATCCAATTATATATTCCATATAAAATAGAGAGTATTATATTTACATTAGTACGTTTGTTACATTTTTTAATGGGATATCCCTAATACCGCCATGTGGCGGGATATTTCTTGGCTTGCCTATATTAGGCCACATCCAGATCTCGAACACGATCGACGTCGCTTAATTTCAGTTATGTTGTTCGATGCGATGCGGCGATTAAATCATCTCCTGATGAATCTAATTTTATCATCTCCTGATCATCAGGAGATGATTTCCTGATCCTCAGGAGATAATTTAATCATCTCCTGGTGATGCTAACATGATTAGCGAAACGTGTGTCGAGCAGTTAAAAAAAAGTGATTTGGTGTTTAGTGGTAAATATCTTCAAGTTTAATGATCAAAGACGTCAAAAATACAACGGACTTTATTTAAAATAACAATTTTTGTTATAACCGTTTTTAAATTCAATCAATTTTCAATCAACTTCTCTAAAATTTAGTCAGTTTCAACAACTTGTATCTTTTTAATAACTAACATTTGTCCACACATATATTGACTAAATCCTCTTATTTTGATCTCTGCTATCAGTTGCTCTATGGCGAATAAGTTATGGGACCCCTGTATAACGTGGTTATTTCTGCATAAAATATATATTTTTTTATATTATGTACAAACATTCAAAATTTTCACAAAGATAATCATTCAATATTGCAAAAATGAATTAAATATGAATTTTTATATGGCTATCTAGAAATGGTAGTGGTTATGCCATTAATTTTTTTAATTACTTTTATTTTTATAAAACTACTACTATATAGAAAATATTTATTACGATATATATAGAATTTTTGTTTATTCATCATATTAAAAAATGTATTGTATAATCGTTCGAAGTACTGCTAGATCTGCCGAGCGTCTATGAGTAGTTCCACAAGTTGGAATAGTCTCGTACCCCTTTACTTTTAGGATCCACGACCGTCATTGTGCTTTCTTGTTTAGGGTGGACCTACTTTTCTCGAATTAGCTTAATCTTTCTTTTTTCATTTTAAATAATTACGTCTAGTTTTTAGGAGAATTCCGAGCGAAGTATGTTAGATGTTCGATAATCCTGGAACAAAAGGACGCGTGATTATTATTATATTATTGACATATACAAACAGCTTATTTTCTTATTAATTTCTATTTATATTTCATATTATATATTTCTTATTATATTCTATGTATTTAATATTAGCAAGAATTGTAGCCATATGTTAAAAAATATAAATATTTATGTTATTCTGTTTGAAGCATACACAGTATGTCGAAAAAATAACGGTACTTTTTAAATAAAAAAAGCAATTAGTTATTTTGCCAAAATTATATCTTTTTATTCAAAATGCATCCCTTCCATATCAATACTCAGGTGCAGACGTTCAACCAATGCTTCAATATACAACTTTGAAATAATGTATTGCTTCAATAGATGGCGCTAGTCGTTTTCTTTAAATTTAAAAATTTCCATTATTTTTCGGACATACTGTGCGTAGCAATATGTGATCCAAATCTTCAATTATTCTTATTTATTAATTTTTTTATAAGGCAATAAATGACCTGTTCTCATTCTTATACTGAAAGTTACGTGTTTTCAGATGTATTCTATTAGTAAGTCAGTTTAATTCTAGACCCCTACGTTTCGTCAATTGCAGAACCTATTCAAATCAAAATATTTTATCGCCCTATAGTTATTTTAAAGCGCCACATTTTCGCTTTAAAACGGGTTATAAAATACCAAATAACTTTGAATAGAATCTGAAAAAGCAGTTTCAGGTTCTATTTTGTCTATCCAGAGCAGTCAAAAAAAAGAAGAGGATTAAGAATTGGAAGTACTGCTGTCATTTGTAATTGTTTACACAAGATAAGGAAAATTAAAAAGAGAATCGTTGGGTCCCATATCAATACAGCTGAGAATAAGAGTAGAACCTTTGCTGTTGTTTTATCATTGCTCTCTAAATTCAAGGAAAACAATTTCCTTCATAGTATTCACACCTGTGACAAAAAGTGAATCTTCTACAGTAATCCAAAAAAAAATGGAAATCTTGGGATAATCCTGATGAGCCACCCTCTGCAAAACCAAATATCTCTAAGCCAAAAAGGTTTTGCTGCTAAGTATATGGTGGGATCAGGTGAGCGTCATGCATTGAGTTGTTCCAATTTGTCAAACGGTCACTGCTGACCATTATCAACAGCAGCTGAATTGTGATAATTAGGCTCTGGAGGAAAAAGATCACATATTGGCAAAGGGAGAAGGGAAGTAATTTTACTTCAGGACAATGTATGGCCACATACAACAAAAACAAGAAAAATGTCTCCCTATATTTGTTCTTAATTTTCTTTTACTTCAATATAAATTATATATGGTCTTATTATATACCTTATCAGGTTCCTGCAAAGGTTAATTGATCTTTTTCTCTACTCCAAACTTAACTAGTAAGTTTGTATTGATATCTCCATGGTTTTCTATTGGGTACCTTGTAAATTCTGGAATTTTTTGTTTGTTACATTTACAATACAAATTGAAAACTTTGTAGGGTACGCGGACTAATGCATACCTTTGAATTTAAAGCTACTTAAAGGGACGTATATACATTTCTAACCACATTCAAATTCTTTAAGCCTTTGAATTTAAAGTTTTATATCCAAAGATTTAAGCAATTTGAAATAGCTACGATTATTTCTACAAGATGATAATAAATCAATGCAAAAATATGTAATCTGTGGACACATTTTTTATTCATTAAAACTGGGTATATGCTTGAATCAGCTGTAATTGACAATTCGAAACTGTCATTACAGGTTCTTGATGAAAGGTTATCTCAAATTTAAAAGTTTGGAAGTATGTTTCAATGATAATCTGGATTACTAATTAATTTTAAAGTAGTTTGTTTATAATAGTAGTGTTGAATATATAATTTAAAATTTTTTGATGATATAAATATGCTTATTTACGCCGTTCTTGGGTCAAAAAATAGTAGAAATATTTTAAAACATGTTAAACGATTTAATGTTCAATTAGATTTTAAAACATACTTATTTGTTCGAAGTTCCAGACCTAAGTTCAACCAAAAAATTAATCAAAATAAAAAGTACTTTTCGGTTGATGCCGAAGCTAAAATTTCTCAAAATGACAAAAGTAAGAAATTTGAATCCTTCCAAAGAAGACCTTCAAATAATATCAAAACAGAGGCACAAAAGTCTCCAACAGAACAGAGAATTAGCAAATCTGATTTAAAACGGCTGTTATCATTAGCAAAACCAGAAAAATGGAGATTATTAGGTGAGTTAATTATATTTTAAATTAAGAATGTTTTTAATTAAGTTTATAAAAATATGTTAGTGTTTTCTAAATTATTTGGCATTTATATGGTCTTTTAGGTGCAATTTGCTTTTTGTTAGTATCAAGTTCAGTAACTATGGCAGTTCCATTTAGTTTAGGAAAAGTGCTTGACATAATTTATTCAAGTGCAGACTTTGATCAAGCCAAGACAAATCTAAATAAACTATGTGGTATATTGTTATGTGTGTTTGTATTAGGAGGTATTTGTAACTTTGGTAGAGTTTATTATATATCTACAGCAGGTAAGGGAATATTAAATATGTCATTAAAAATGCATCACCCACTATATATATATATATATATATATATATATATATATATATATATATATATATATATATATATATATATATATATATTTCAGATGAAGATACCCCATATTTTCGCTATTTGAAGGAATACAAATTTGAATTTTTGCACAGTCATACAGATTTATGGGTGACGTTTTTTTAAGATACTCAACTGAAATCTGAACTTTAAACTCAGCCCACTACAATTCACAAACAATGCCAATTCTCGATATTTTGCTTCGCGTTAGAGATATCGAAAAAAGTTATTAGAAAAAGTTGTTCAGAATATTATTTTAACCCAATATACCAAGTTTCATGACAAAATTCATTATTAAATTTTGTCATTATTTTAGTCTATACACAAAATTATTACAATAGATTCGAAAAATGTATTCGAATAGACGGAGTACTAGTTGGGAGAGATCACATTTGATAGTTAATTATTTATATTATGAAAATGATTGTAATTTTTTTCCTAAATTTAATCAATGACCAATAATTGTTTTCCTATAAGAACAAAATAATAATTTCAAATATTGTTTTATTTTAAATAATAATTCAAATTTGAAATATTTCAATACATGTCACTATTAAATTGACAATGTGTCAAGTTTTTACTTTCCATGGCACACTAATTATCAAATTAAAAAATAAACTTGTAATAATTTTGTGTGTAGATCAAAATAATGAAAAAATTCAAAATGCGAGTTTTGTCATGAAAATGTATCAGTATATGGGGTTAAAATAATATTCTGAACAACTTTTTCGATATCTCTAGCGCGAAGCAAAATATTCAAGATTGACCCTATTTGTGAATTCGTAGTAGGCTGTGTTTAAAGTTCAGATTTCAGTTGAGTATCTTAAAAAAATGTGACCCATCAACCTGTATGACTGCAAAAATTCAAATCTGTATTCCTTCAAATAGCCAAATATGGGGGTGCCTTCATCTTAAATGCGACATACTCTATATATATATATATATATATATATATATATATATATATATATATATATATATATATATATATATATATATATATATATATATATATATACATATATATACATATATATATATATATATATATATATATATATATATATATATATATATATATATATATATATATATATATATATATATATATATATACATATATATATACATATATATACATATATATATATATATATATATATATATATATATATATATATATATATATATATATATATATATATATATATATATATATATATATATATATATATATATATATATATATATATATTATATATATTATATGTTTATATATATATATATATATAAACCAAATTGTGTACATATACTTACAATGCTAAGGTTTAAGAATAAATTCCAACCAATAAATTTAAATTAGAATGCAATGGTTGTCAAGCAAATTGATATGAAATTATTGCAGACAAATCAGATATTGAAAATAGTATTCCTTCAAGGTCCCTTAAATGCTTAAATGTACCTTAACAAACCAAAGAATTGTATTATGATAGTATTGTACATTGTGTTATGATAGTTCCAATATAAAAACAGCATTAATATACCTCTTAACTTGCACACTCAGCTGTTCTGTTGCTTATATGACATGGTTCAGATATGCTTTCTAACTGTGGTAAGTGTGCTTCCAATAACTTTACAACAGCATACCTTACAATTTTCTTAAGAGTACATTACAAACATACCTGGGTGAATAGCAGAATGTAACCATTTACATAGAGCAACAAATCATGATCAATTTTTTGCTGTAGATGAAATGAATTTTTCAATGAAGGATTTTCATTTATTATTTAAAACACCACAAAAATATGTACATAATTTGTTTTACAAATATGTGGTTGTACTGGGCGATGCTTTATTTTTTCTGGCACAAAGTATATAATAGTTGTTAGTAATAGTAGATAAGTATTATAACTAGTTTGAATCATACAAAAGTGTGGTAGCATCTCAAAAAATTTTACAAAATTATTTTAGGCTATAGAATGACGCAAACTTTAAGGACCAAAGTATTTGACTCAATTATTAAACAAGAACAAGGGTGGTTTGATAAAAGACCAACAGGGGAATTAATAAATAGATTATCAGCAGATACACAAGTTGTTGGACAACTTTTATCTCAGAATATTTCTGATGGACTAAGATCTACTATGATGGTGTTTGCTGGTACTGGTATGATGGTAATTATGTATATTAAAATGCAGTAGATCCTTAATATACATTATTTTTATCATTATAATACACATTATTTCTAAACTCTTACATACAAGAACACTTACTATTTGTTATTTAACTTGAATGTTATTAAATATAACATTAATTAACATAAGTAATAGTTTATTAATTAAATCCTATTTCTTTCAGGTTTATATGTCCCCAAAGTTGGCTTTAGTGGGGTTAGCTATAGTGCCACCTGTAGCTGGTTTGGCAGTTATATATGGAAAATATGTAAGAGGTATATCTCGAGGACTTCAAGATTCGTTAGCTGATGCAACAAAGGTAATATTCCTGTTCGATTAAAATATTTTATAACTTCAATAAAACTAATGTTCTTCCTGTGGTGGTAGAGCCTTTTAGTGAGTTTAGACCTCTTTCAACCTTGCCTCCAATCAGATTGATCTCCAGCAGCGCTCTGCCAGTTTTTCTTCATCATCTCTTCTGACATTGTCTTGCCATTATGTTCTATCTCCCTTTCCCATTCCTCCCACATTTCTCTATAATTTTCTAGCCATTCTTCGTTCCTCCATTGTCACTACGTGTGCCACCCATCTGAGTCGCTGAACACTCAGATACTCAACAATATCCTGATCCTTGTCCAATTGCTTAAGTTCGATGTTAAACCTGGTTGTTCAAGTTCTATTATCATTCACAGCACCAAAAGTTCATCTGAGTAGTCTTATTTCAAATATTACAAGCATCTCTTCTGTTTTCTTTATGAGAATCCATGTTCGCAGCCATAAGTGAGTGTTTTATACATCCTAAATTTCGTGTTCCTTTGAATAACTTTAGATCTTAGAACAGGATGCATAAAACAACAAATTTTGTTACCCTTGTTAATACGATTTCTGTTATCTCCTGTGATGTTTTCATTAAGTTTGCTTCCCAGATAAGTAAATTCCTTTACAATTTCAATATTGTCATCACCGATTATCCAGTTCTGTTTTCTTTTTGGATTGGTTCTTTTTCCATCACCCTTGTTTTGTCTGTATTTATTCCTAGACCGGCATTTTTAGCTTTCACCTTTATTTCGTCAATGTCCCTTTTAATAATGTTTTCGATTGTGTTATTACGTTTAGGTTATCTGCATATCCCACGATCTGTTTTTTATTTATTATTATTTCACTTATGTCTACGTCTGTTTCGCTGATTGTTCAATATTATGTTAAACAGAACTGATGTCAATTCATCCCCCTGTAGCAATTGTTCTCCAATCTTAAATTTGTAATAAAATTGCTCCTGTCCTCAAAATATTAGGTATACCCATCAGTAATATCGCTTTTTGATACTGCACAAAATTTTGTTTTATTTAAAAGTTAATACAGTTTTAATCTACAATATATTCCCCATCGTTACAATCTTCGCCCATCTTGACAAACTTTCTATTCCATTTTTGTAACATAGCGGTGATTTTGAAGTAAAATATCCGAGTGGAGTTTTGTAGGAAATTTTGTGTTTCATCTATCTGAAAAGATGGTAATCTGACGGAGCAAAATCAGGAGAATATGGTGGGCGAGGAAGTATTTCCCAACTTAACTGTATGATTTTTACTTGAGTGATTCTGGCACTTGAAATCTTACATTCCTGTAGAATATCAGGAATGTAAGATTCGATATTTTCGATTAATTAGTCTGATGTTTTTAAATCAAAGCCAAGTATAGTCTATCAAGCTGAGCACAATAATATTCAACATTTATGGTTTTATTGGGATTCAAAACATCACTGTGAATAATTCATGTAAAATCCCACCATACTGATAGTAATTTTTTTTAGGGTGACGACTTGATTTTGGGATGGGGTGGTTATACTGATGTTAATCATTTTTTTTTTTATAAAATGCTGTATAGCATAGTTTCTCAACCTGAGGGTTGCGACCGCTAGGGGAGTCGCGTTAATATAAAACCTGAAACATCCGTTTATTAAAGTATTTTTAATTTAAAAACAAGTGTTAGAAAATGAAATATTACCAGATAATAACAGCCTAATAAAATAAACTTAAAAAAGGTAATAGCCAAAGTTGTTTGAAATAATAATTTAATGCGACGGTTGATTTTGTTTTCCACTGGAAAGTTTTTCCATGTGGATCATCATTACAAAGACAAACATAAGCAAATTATTTTCCAGTGATAATAGACGATTTCTATATTTACTTTTTAAAACCACCATAGACGAGAAGCTTTTTTCGCATAATTAAGAAGTAGCGAAAGGGATCAATGTTTTCACACCTTCCCTTACTAAGCTTCCATATGCACATCGTTGTGCAACGCTTATGTAAATCTTGAGTTACAACTTTTAGTTGTAGAGTTTTGTCGGTCTGATGGATATTTCAATAAGTTGGATGTGAGTCTCAATCTGTGACTCTCAAGGTAATTCAGCAGCTGCACCAACATTTTCGTCAAACGGATTGAGAACCCAGAATCCATATCTGGAAAATATTTCATTAACTGAATTTTCATTTCGCGTAAATGCGTCTTCATACTCTTCAACACTCGTTCAATAACAGAATTTTCTAAATCCATAGTTTTGTTAATATAATCCTAAGTTAAAGTAAATGCATCAAAATTGCGTTTTTGAATGCAAAACATTTTACTAACAAAACGCAAATTGATGCATTTAGCATCAATTTGCGTTTTGTTAGTAAAATGTTTTTTCGTATGCAAGTCATTTAAATGTGAAAATATATCACTGAAGTAAGCCAACAGTAATAAAGTTTCTCAATCTTATAAAAACTCTGAAAATTAACTATTTTTATCTGTAAAAAAGATTTTCAATTCAAAAAGCCTTGTTAGAACTTTTCCTCGCGACCTGACTTCAGTATGGAATATCAGTTAGTCGTATTTGGCACCCATTTCTTCCCTCAATGTGGAAAGCAGTCTAGTCTGCAATGGTTAGCTTTTAATATAAATAACAATTTTTGCGGTTCTGACAGACCATTTTGTAAATTATGTGGCATGCAAATTATTTCTGTGAAAAAAGCAGAGCGTCCATTCCATATGTGTCATAATGTCTTTTAATTTTACCATTATACCACTGTCCTTCCTCGTTATAGCTTTCGCACCATCAGTACACACAGTAATATATTTATTAAAGTCCAAGTTTTCTTTCTGTGTTGCATCAATAAAAACTACACAGTCCTTCACCAGTTGCACGACCAGGGTTGATTTGATTTTCAATTATTTGATTGTGAATATCAGTAGCTATTTCAATAATACGTCTCGATATTGGGTTATTTAAAAGTGGTACAGTTTTCGAATTTTTTGCTTCTTCCGGACTTATCACAATCACCATATTAATGACAACGGGTAAAATAAGCTTTTTCACGATCGTGTGGGGCTTAGATTCCTTCGTCACTCTTAATGCTACTAAATAGGCTGCTTGAAGTGCTGCGGTCTCATTACGGCTTGATTTATCGATAGCAATTTGTTGCTTTTTCAAGACGAGTAGTTTACGCTCGAAAAATTCTAATGTTTTGTAAAGATAGGTGTTTTATTTCCAGATACCAGACTAATTTTGAAGGCTTCGTGCTTTCCGCGGACAGAACTTGATAAGAAACAACACATTGCGGCTTGTCATCCAAGGCAATGAATCCATATTTTAAATATCTTTCATTGTACAATCTGTTTTTTTCTTTACCCATGTAGTTTTTCTCACCAGATGTAGAGAGTGCGTTTCGTTTTGTCACAAATTTGTCTATTTTATATAATATAGGATGACACAGAATAACAGGAATTTTTGAAATGTGTAGTGGCAGCACTGCGGGACAGTGACCTTGAGCAAGTAAACACTGCCATTTTAGTAACCATGGATCAGTGGAACGGGCAACAGCGTGCGTTAGCCATAAAAATGTTTTATAAAAACAGTAATAGTTTGGAAGCTGCGCAAAGGGACGTTTTTACAACTTAGGACGTCATGGTGCCGTCCCATCAAAGCATGTGATAAAAAGTTGGATTAATAATTTTGAAGAGACTGGATCTGCCTTAAAGAAGAAACCAACAGGACGACCAAGAAGTGCTCGTACTCCACAGAACATTGATGTTGTACGCGAGTCTGCCTTACGGAACCTACGGCGTTCAATTCGTAAGCAAGCAGCTGCAGTTGAAATGTCCCGATAGAGTGCAGATGCAACAACTGAAGGAAAACGATTACCACTTGCGATTAGAATTCTGTCAACAAATGATAACAAACATACACAATGACGATGAATTTCTAAGCAAGTTGTTGATGTCAGCGGAGGCCCATTTTGACCTCGCAGGTTAAGTGAATAAGCAAAACTACCGTTACTGGACAGACACAAATCCTAATGAAGTTCATGAGCGCCCTTTACACGCTAGTAAGTTGACAGTATGATGTGCTCTTTCATTACATGGAATCATCGGACCTTATTGTTTTTAAATGAACAGAGGATCATAGTAACTGTTAATGCAGATCGTTACGTGGAGATGTTACAATTTTTTGTTACATCTATTGAAAAATTTTCCACGCATTCAAGAAACCTGGTTTCAACAGAATGAAGCAACATCACACATTGCACGGCAATCAATGGAAGCTGTGCGAGAATTGTTCGGTAACCGTGTGATCTCAAGATTCGGTAACATTTCCTGGTCCCCTAGATCGCCAGATTTGTCCGTTTGTGATTTTTTTCTTGTGGGGCTATCTCAAAAGTAAAGTACACGACTCGACCAAGAACTTTGGATGAGTTAAAACAGAGAATTTAGGATGAAATTCACAGTATCCTAGCTGAAATGTTGCAGCGGTCAATGAGGAGTCTCAACAGCAGATTTTAAGAATGCGTTCGTACAGAAGGACGGCATCTAAGGGACGTTATTTTTTAAAAATGATAAATTCCATGAATGTCTCTTAAATGGCAAATTTTAATGTTTCAATTACTATGAATAAAATGTTTTTCTTCCATCAGTCTTGTTTTTATTGGATTGTTAAAAAGTTTCCGTTTTTTTGTGTCACCTTGTATTATTAATTTATTTTATTACCACACTGTTATTAGTTTATTTAACACTGAGTGAGAGAAGAAATCGTAGTATTTAATACTGGGTGAGGGAAGAAATCGTAGTATTTAATACTGGGTGAGGGAAGAAATCGTAGTATTTAATACTGGGTGAGGGCAGAAATCGTATTAGTTGGTTTTGTAAAAACTTATTTAATAATGAAACTCTTTGTATCGATCCTTTGTTTTTATTACCAAAGCGCATAACTTGTACGAACCTGCATGAGGCGCGTTCATGTAGGAATAATCTGTCTCGCATGTGCGGACAGGTGGCGCGAGGTGTGCCTTCGCGGAATTTTACAAGTCCGTGTAAGTGCAGGGCACAGGTGCGAACTGATAAAAGTAATATAAGAACAAGAGGTTACAACTCTTGTAGTTCGGTATTTCTGGCTATGTGCGGTGTTTCAGTATAAATATAATGGTCCATTCGCACATACATTTATTCATTCACACACACATCATTGACGATTTGTTATTTAATACAAATAGATGATTCGTTTTTTCCACGATTCGTAAGTGTGTAAACGCGCTCGTAGTACTTTATAAGCCATTTAAAAATAAAAACTATTTTTCATAAATCGCTATACTAAAAAAAGGACAATTCGTCGCCCTTTTAACCGATCGATGTAAAACATTGATAAACTAAAAGAATTAACATATTGTAGTGTCGGAGTTACAACGTTTTTTACTTAACTTTTTAGCTATTTAGTGGATCAAGACACTAAAAAAGTTGAGAAACGATGCTGTATAGAATCCACTTTTCATCAGTGACAATTTGTTGAAGATAAAAATAACTGCCCAACCTGGACAAAAGTGCACTGCAGATGGTTACACTTTGAATTTTGTTTTCAACTGAAAGTGTATATGGCATCCATATACATTCTCTTTCTCACTTTATTCATTCGTTTTAAACATCGTTGCATTGTGGACCATGAAATCTTTATGCTTTGTGGCTAATTTCTGGATGGTCTTCATTTGGGATCAACTTCAATTTCAGACAACAGATCCTTATCAAACTCAACAGCTCTTCCAGATTTTATATCGACGAAAAGTTTGTTCTTCATTTCTTTAATTTCTCTCCCGTTGTGCTATCCAAGGTACCAGGATAAACGGCATTAATGACATTAGAGGTGCTGTAAGTAGAAGGCAATATTTTAAAAAATTTAAGAAAAAACGACATTACTTAGGGGTACTCCTGATATATTCAGCACTTTTTCAAATTATATTCTTTTTAATATGATATGTTGAGTTGATATTATGCTTTAGGTAGCAGAAGAAAGAATTTCAAATATGAGAACCGTAAAAGCATTTGCCCAAGAACCTAGGGAAATGGAGAGGTATAAAAACGCAGTTAGCAATGTTTTACAGTTGGGATATCTGGAATCAAAGGCAAGAGCGGTATTTTATGGAATGGTATGTTATATTTTACAATTCTGCTTTTTGAATTCTTTTTGCAAATGTGGGTAAGGTTAATTTTTTATAGACCGGATTTAGCGGGCACGTAATTATTATATCAGTACTTTATTATGGGGGAGTCATGGTTTCTTCACAAGAAATTACCGTTGGAAATTTATCGTCGTTTTTACTGTACGCAGCATATATTGCTATTTCAGTAGGTGGATTATCTGGTTTTTATTCAGATTTGAATAAGTCAGTTGGTGCTGCAACTAGAATATGGGAAATTATTGATAGGAACCCAGCTATTCCAATGACAGGCAAGTATATACTTAGTAACTTAGAAACATCTATTATAGTAAACCTCTATAGTTCGAATAGTTAGAAATTCACAATTTTATTGTTAAGTACGAACTCGTAACTTTTGGTAAAACTTATAAACTATGAAATAATATATTTGTAGTATGAAGACAATTAAGAGGAAAAAACTGTCTAAGAAATAGCCTGTTTCAAATAGAAAATATTGTTAATAGAGATTTATTCTATATAATCAATAAACTTGAAGAGATTTACCACTAAACACCAAATCACTTTGTGAACTTCTCGACGCACGCTTAACTAACCATGTTAGCATCATCAGGAGATAATTTAATCTAGATTCCAGATTAAATCATTTCCTGATGATGCTAACTTGGTTAGCGAAACGTGCGTCAAGACATTCAAAAAAATGATTTGGTGTTTAGTGGTAAATCTCTTCAAGTTTAGTGTTTCACACCAAAGGTTCCTATAGAAGAATTGATAATTTTTTATGTGTAATGTTGTCAATTTTTGTGATTTGCCCGATATGAATGGGAGGGGTCAATGAAGAAAATATGCTATTTTGCAAATCAATCTCTGGTCGTGCAACTAGCGAAGGACTCTGAAGTTTTTATTGATGCAATACAAAACAAAACTTGGACTTTAATATCTGCTTTACAGCATGTTCTGATGGCACAAAATCGATAACGTGGAAAAACAGTGGTGTGATGAACCTTGTGTGAGGCTTTTTGAATTGCGAGATAAGTTGAAAATGTTTTTTACAGATAAAAATAGCTAATTTTCAGAGTTTTTACAAGATGGAGAAACTTTATTACTGTTGGCTTGATTGATATATTTTCACATCTGATTTACTTGAATACGAGTTTACAAGGCCGTAACAAAAACATTTTACTAATGACAGAAAAAATCAATGCCTTCATCAAGAAGCTTACTATTTGGATTATACGCCTTAACAAAAAGCCAGTTTTGATGCATTCACTTTAACTTAGGGTTGTATTACCAAAAATATGGATTTAGAAAATTCTGGATTGAAATTGAATATTCAGTTACTGGAATATTTCCCAAATAGCAACGATGATTTGTCGAAAAAATCTCGAGTTCGAGTTCACAATCCGTTTCACAAAATCAATCGATGCATTAAATTATTATTTCAAACAACTTTGTCTATTACTTTGTTTTACTTTTTTTTATTATGTTGGTATTACCGGGTAATATTTAATTTTCTAACACTTGTTTTTAAATTAAAAATACTTTAATATAAGGCTGTTTCTTATACGGGTCTTATTAATTTTTTATTTTTGAACACATTGCGACCCCCATTTTCCTGAACGAGACCCCCCCAGGTTAACGATGGTTTAGGAGCACTCACCCAATTATTCAAAATTAACTTCAGCCAAGGTTATATTTATTATATAATGTATTTTATACAAAATTTGAATTCATACAGAAAACAAAACTTTCATTTCTAAAATTGTTTCGTTTTATCCAAAAAAAAAATTAATATGTTTGTATAACTAATATAAATATATTATTTTCGTAAAAATACTAATTGTACGCGAAAACTCTTACCGCTTATTTATACTTCTCATATTTATTATATTATTTTCAGGAGGCATAACACCTCTTCAACCTCCAGTTGGTCATATAGAGTACAAGGAGATTAAATTTAGTTATCCTTCTAGAAAAAATATAGAAATATTTAAAAACTTAAATTTAGATATTGCACCTGGAAAAATGGTAGCTGTAGTTGGACCTAGCGGTTCAGGTAAATATTGATAATTTATTATTTTGTAATGTTGTGCTTTTTTGGCTTTATGTTTTAGGAAAGAGCACATTGGCGGCTCTTTTATTGAGATTGTACGACCCTTTACAAGGCTCAGTATATCTAGATGGACATAATGTGAGAGATGTAGATCCTAGTTGGCTTAGAAAGCACATCGGTACAGTGAGTCAGGAACCTATACTATTTTCTAGGTCAGTTCACTCAGCAACTACTATTGTGATTTATCATTTTAAAAACTATCTGTTGCACCTCTGCATGAATATCGATTAACTTTTTATTTGTTCTACAGATATTAACTAATAATTTTTTCTACAGATTTTTGCTGCACGAGGATATAGTGAAAAGCCAAATACTTATCTGATAGGTGGTAATACAATTGCAAAGGTGATTGCATTCCTAAAAAGTAGCTTTCTTTCTCGTAACGCTCCATGAATTTCAAGTCGATATGATTTTGTTTTGTTTCGACACTCGGCGAAAACAGATAAGTTCGATATTTTTGCTACGAGGGTAGTCTAAAAAGTTTCCAGCCTCAATAGGATGACTGCGTTACTAGTCAAAAATATGCTGGTAATAAAATATAATTGCGCATGCATTGAATAATAACATTGAAAATGTCAGCCATAATAAAAGCTCAGTTGTTGTTTAACGGTCATTTATGTCAATCGATGTTAGTGCTTCTGCAAAGATGGAAAATATCGAATATAGAGCCGTCATTATTAAATTCTTGCATTTGAAAGGCAATAACATCCATCTCGGCTTTAATTTGCCTTTCAAATGTTACAGAAACACTAACATGTAGTTTATAGAAACACTAACATCGATTATATATTTATAAACATAAATGACTGTTAAACAACAACTGAGCATCTATTATGGCTGAAATTTTTAAGGTTATCTTTCAATGCATGCGCAATTCTATTACGAAAATATTGTTGACGATTAACGCCATTTTCATATTGAGGCTGGAAACTTTTCAGACTACCCTCGAAAGATATGGAGAAAAGCGAATTTTTCAAGTTGATTACTTAACAATACTTTTCGCTTTGGGGTCACTATTAAGGAAATGGTCCATACAATTTGATGTGGCCGATGACAGAGTGAATCAAACGCATCTCGAGCGAGCGCGTACGGAACATCTATACGAGCTATTGAGCATAAGAAAACTATCAGCGGGATGAATGCTGCGTTTGCTCACTACCGGCCAAAAACAGACTCGAGTGACTATTTCCCAGCGATGTTTAAACATGTATAAGTGTAATCCGAAGGAATTTTTGTGGCGATTCGTGACTGTTAATAAAATTTGGATTCATCGCTACACCTAGAAACAAAGAAGTAGCCAAAACAGTGCGTTAAACTCGGCGAACATGCACCGAAGAAGTTGAAGATGATTTCGTTGATCAGAAAAGTCCTAGCCATTGTTTTCTGTGAAAAAAGGGAAGGACGTTGACCGGAGAGTACTATACTGCATTATTGGTCAAATTTCACCAAAAGTCGCGACAATGCACTCATCCATTGTACCGCCGTTTAGACAGTGAAATTACGGCATCCACATAACTCCTTTAGACTTAGCCGCCCTCCGACTTCTTTCTTTCTCCAAGCATGAAAAATGAACAACTGGAAAGAAACTCACATCAAATGGAAAAATCATCGCCGAAACGGAGGCCTATTTACAAAGTTCCACATTTTGGAAAGCTTAAAAAAGTTGAAAAGTAGTTGGACGATGTGTATCGAGCTAAACGAAGACCACGTTTGAGAAATTTATCGATTTTCGATTTAAAAAAACAATATTTCATTACAAAATATCTCACTTTTCACTATACCGTCGTAAAATGGTAATTAACAAAAAATAATTAAACACTATTTTGTTATAATAAATTTCCTCTATAAACTTATGGGGTCATAGTTAATGTTGATCTTGTTTTAAGATTAAGATCAGTCAGCATAACATTACTAATTTACAAATTAAAAAAAAACTACTTTGGTAAGTTGTTTATTACAGAAATGGTACTAGCACCATCTAATTATAATGGATAGAATTCAACATTTTGAACGTAATTACATATCGCATGCACAAGTTTACTGAATAAGTCAATTTACGGACCATCGAGAATCAATTGAAACAACCTGAAAAATTAACACTGAATCGTTAAATTTTCTATGTCTTTATATGGCTTGTAATTCCAATGAAAAAGGGTCTATACAAAAACAGTATCAGTTATGGCCACAACGATTAAATTAAATAGATAAGCTTTGGAAATTTAAGTAAATCTTGAAATCAACAGCCAGAAGTGAAAATGTCTCCAGAAAGATTAACTATTAGAAATCACTGATAACTGAAACACAAAAATTAGAGGTACTCAAAGGCACAGCTTAAATAAATTCGGGCAAAAGTAATATCATTATTCTCTTAATTGACTTTTGAATATTAACAGACATTTTTTGGATATCAAAAATAAAAGAAATGCAAAATTTTTCAGGACAGGTTTTATTTCGGAAAATTATTATAATTACTTTTCTTTTTTTTTTATCTACTTATTTATTGTTTTTAACGATATGTAATATTTAAAACAGGCCATGAACCATCAACCATCAATTCTAATTTACTGAAGTTAGACGACGTCGGTACCGATCAAACCAAGTCATTAGCCAATTCTGCCTGTAGAGCTAAAGATTTAATGAAGGAAATGGGAATACCAGATTACTTATTAGAAACTCAGATGATAATGTTTAACTCTAAGACAGAAATAAGAATCCCACAACACACCATAGTAGGTAAACATATTATCACAATCGAAAATATTAAATACTTATGATGAAATGAAGGTAAAAGCCAAATAAGCTGGTCTAGAAATAAATATAGACAAAACAGAGGTGATGGAAATTAGAACTAATCAAATAAGATAATAAAATTGGATAATTGGCGATGACAATATTAACAAAGAATTTACTTATTGATGATTAACTGAATCAGTGTTGAATGATAATGGACTTCAAACCCAAACAATCATACAAAAATGTTGATATCGTTGATTAAATGCGGATTCATTTACTCCTATTGGCGGGTTACGAGGCGGGAATGCCAGAAAGCCGAATATCAAGAATAATCATAAAGGAAGAATAAGGGATAACAGAAAGAGAGGTGGCAAGACAATGTAAAAAGAGATGATGAAGAACCACTGCTTATCAAAAATTAACATAGGGCTTATGGAAAAAGATCTGGATTGAGGCGAAGAATGAAAGCCAAGGCTCACAGGTTAGAAGGGAGAAGAAGAATGTTTCAAACAACTTTTACATAATGATAGGTCCTAAAAATCCTAATCCTAAAAGCTTCTGCAATTACCACGTATTATCTTTAAATAATTGTCCACTGTCAAAGGGCAGATCATCATATTTTGGCTTCTACTAAGAAGTTTGTAGTTAACAATGACAATATTAACCTATGATACGCAAGTCAGAATCTGGGAATATGGTTCCTTTGAAGGTTTTGGTATTACGTAATTACCCAAACAGCCAAAAAATAAAATAAAGCAAATATTTAAGATTACCTTGAAACTTATCGTCACAATTCTTCTACTGGAAGCTTCAGTATGAATCCTAACTAATCTCTAATCATCTTTTGATGATTTGATGGTTAACATGGTTAACGAAACGCGCGCCGAAAAGTTTAGAAAAGTGATTTGGTGTTTAGTGGTAAATCTCTTCGAGAGACCCATTTTATCAGGTCTCTCGGCGAATTTAACAGTTCATAGAAATATAATAACTATCAATTACTGAAAGGCTTCCTGAGCATAAAAAATGAATCAAATAACTGTTAACCCGAGTACCAACTTAAAAAACGAGTATACGACACTGTTTTTAAAACAAATCAACTATAAATAACAAAATGAAATGGATAGTGTTAACATCTATTGAATTGACACATGTTTATTATTTTTTTCTGTTTTCAGTTCGATAAGAGATAATATTTTATATGGTGCTGATAGACCTGACGAAATTACAGAAGACGATCTCATTCGAATTTCCAAAGAAGCGAATGTCTATGAATTTGTAATGCAATTACCAGACGGCTTTTCCACAATAGTAGGCGAACGTGGAGTCATGCTTAGTGGAGGGCAAAAGCAAAGAGTAGCTATTGCAAGAGCTCTGATCAAGGATCCAAAAATTCTTCTGCTTGATGAAGCCACAAGGTAAAAAACTAAATAGCGCCTTAAATTATTGCTTAAATGTTCTGACGTAAACTTAGTCTAGAGTTGTTATTACATAGATTTCGTAATCTCGCCATTGATTGACGTCCCATTGCAAAATGACCTCTTAATCCCCACTTATGTCTACTCTGATCTTCGTCTATTCATTAATACTCGTCCGACATCTCTAGATCTTTTGATTTCTAACTCTGTCCCTTAGTATTTGCCTGAAGATTTTCATTTCAATAGTTTCCAGAATTCTGCCACTTTTTATGGTAACTGATTTAGTGTTCTATATCAGAATAAATAGGCAAAAAAAAATTCATGGTATAATAATAAGCAGTATTAATAAGTACTAATAAGAATTAATAAGTAATAATAAGTATTAATAAGTAATAATAAGCAAGCAGTATGTATTAAGCCGAAGTAAAGCATTCAAAAATTGGAACAGTCAAAAAACAGCAATAAACTATAACATCTTTTTGGAAGTAAGAAAAGAAACATCAAAGCTAATTAGACAAACTAAAGAAAATATGAAAGCAATCAACTTAATGAAATAGAAAAAGATTTCCAAAAAAATAGCACGCGAAACTTTTACAAAACATTTAAAACTAAATTAACAGGCTATCAACCCCAAAATCTTTACTTCCAAAAGGAAAATGTACAATTAGCTCTAAATAACCAACACTAAACCCTAAACAAACAAACCCAGATTCATAACCACCGAATGAAGATGAAATAATTAGGCAAATCAAGCAGCTTAAAAATAACAAAGCTTCTGGTGAAGATGGAATCACTGCTGAACTTTTGAAATCCGCTGGTCCAGGTACAATCAACGAAATAACCAACATTCTACAAGAAGTTTGGCGAACCGAACGGATTCCGGAAGATTGAAAAGATGCTCTAATCCATCCGCTACACATAAAGGAGATAGAACGGATGTAAACAACTATAGAGGGATATCTCTTCTCCCAGTTTGTTACAAGATTCTATCTCAATCTCTACTAGACAGAGCACAGGGACAGTTAGAACCTAAAATTGGTGAATATCAAGCAGGTTTTCGACCGGTCAGATCCTGCCCTGAACAGATCCTGAATCTAAAGTTGATCCTAAGACATCAAAAAATGTACAATAAAAATCTCGTCTGTACATTTGTGGATTTCAAAAAAGCATATGATTCTATTGACCGCGAATCTCTATTCCGAATCTTAAAAGAACAAGGACTAGATCTGAAAACGCTGGCAATTATTAAAGCAACATTAACCAACACAAGGTCAAAAGTTAAATTCATGGGTGACATCTCAGAGCTCTTCGAAATTAAAACAGGAGTGAGACAAGAGGATGGACTCTCGCCACTCTTATTTAACTGTGTTCTAGAAAAAGTAATACAGGAGTGGCGTGAAAAAAGTCGGCCCTGAATATTGACCAGCCCATTAAACTGGGGAGAACCAACATCAAAATTGATTGTCTGGCGTTTGCTGATGATCTAGCAATTTTGGCTCAAGATGTAGTAACGGCAAAGAAACAGATTGAAATCCTAAAAGAAACAGCAGAAAAGGTATGACTCCAAATTTCCTTTGAAAAGACACAATATATGACCTGCAACAGACTAAGAACACCATTTCTAAAAACAAAAAATGGTAACATCAGACGAATCTCTCAATTCAAATATTTGGGCAAAATAATAATGGAAAATGGATTGGAAAAAGCGGCCAATAAGGGTAGATGTCAAAAAATGGAAACGGCATCGAGACTTACACAAAATATTTACAACAAAAAATGCCTATCTAAAAACACAAAACTGAGACATTACAACACAGTTATTAAACCAGAATGTCCATATGGGGCAGAAACGCTCATTTTGAATAGAAAGAGAGACATCGAGGACATTGAAAAGAAGGAAAGAAAAATCATAAGAAAAATCTTAGGCCCCAAACAAATAAATACAACATACTGAATTCGAGAAAACCAAAAAATCAAACACTACACAGATATACATAGCGATATGAGAAAAAGAAGACTTAAGTTTTACAGACACATAAAACGGATGATTCCGAGTAGGCTAACTACACAAATAGTCGAATTTTATGAAAATAGGAGTAGAGCTAAAGTAGAAATAATTAAATAGATTTCTGCAATTAAAGAGGACCTAAATCAGCAAATATTACACAAAGTGAAATTCAGGATAGAGGCTGTTTCAGACACAAGGTTGACGTTTGGAAGGTTGGCCAGAGAGAAAAATGTAGGAAGACTGGAACAACTTGGTCTGACGGAAGGAAAAAAGCTCATAGCGAAAGAATGAAATTAGTATGGGCCCAAAGGAAGGCTAACAACAACAAACGCCTCTAATTGTATTTCGCGTGGTCCACCAGGGCCCATACGTGAATAATAATAATAAGCATACTAGTTCTTGTTCCTGAAGCGGACCTTTTGGCTTTACTGCGGGGCAATTGCCAGCTCAGTTTATAAGCATACTAAATATCAATATATTTAACTAGAATACAGGTTACCTTGTATTAACTAAAAAAAAAAGTGCATTACTTATAGGTACCCGTGATATAAGGCATAAATATGCTTTTCGAACAATCCTCAATTAAATCTAGGTCTTAAACTGAATAAAACAATCAGTATGTCACCAATGGAACATAGGTGACGGAGATATGATTAATATATCAGACAAAAATGAAAAGGGCGTTCAAATAACCACATTATAGACTGACTAAAATAAAAAGATGCGAAGGTTGTATGAGAAGTATCTGGCCTTGACAAGAAAAAACATTTTCATGTGTAAAATTTATTTTATTTTTCAACGATACACTTAGTTCAATGTTTTTTTTTTTTGTATCTCATCCAAAAAATACGATTGCTCCAACCCTTCAAAATGTGTTTTTATTTACTGTTCTTGACTGTTCTTTGGCCTCTGGTGTGCTGTGATTAATCCATGTTTGATCAGCAGTTATGAACCGAATGAACTGTTACAAAGTACTTTGTTCTATTGGGGTTAACTTCAACGGACATATAAAAAGAATTAGATTCCGCTTTATTAAAGAATTCCTTCCTTTTTTCCGTTTTCTAGAGGAAAAAGAAAAGGCTTCTGAATTTAAATATGATCATACATTCTTTGAACATGAAATCAATTGATGAACGCTCGGAACGCCCAAAACCCGCTCCGATGGACAAAACGTTTTACACGATCTTTTGGGTATTAAAAAGTATCCATCCGATGGATACCGCGTTTGTTAACGAACAAATCGCATTCAAACGAAATCTCGGGGGTGTTTAGACTTATTTAAACGCAATTTTCCGGAGAAAAATTTTATTAGCATCGTGATGGAGTTTCTTCGACATTTTATAACAGTAGTCCGAATCGAAGCAGCAATCCAAACAGTGGATGGGAGCAGTGAGTGGTGCTCATAAACTATCTGATAAAAGACTGAAGCATCACCTGGGCGTATTACGCTACTACTGGGATAATTGAATGGTACGATTTATGCTGACGTCGAAGCTGAGACAATCAGCAATTTCGCAAAGTTGGACAAATCGCATTACTCCGAAGGTATTAAAAAGTTGGAACGCCGTTTATTTAAATGTATTGAATTGCAAGGCGACTACATTTAAAAATCCAGAAAATCTGTCAAGGCAATAATTTTGAAAGAAACGATTGTGATAAATAGGTTGAACACCTTGAAGAGAACTTGATATGCAAATGAAACAACTTGGACTCTGAACAACATACTTTGGGTACCTATTAGCCCCAGTGAGACACTGTTAACACTTAATTTGTACTTACCCCTTAATATCACAGAATTCGTTAATCTACTGACTGGTAAGGGACATGACGGGAGTGACAGATCTACCCTAACAAGTGATTAAAATCAACTGTCCCAGAACTCTTTTATATCAGTATATTTTCGAAAGCATTCGACAAACTTGACCATGAACTTTTACTCCATTGGCTTTGATGACAGCTCAATTTCATTCTTTAAATGTTACCTTGTAAACAGAACACATCATGTTGAGTTTAATGGTCATAGATCTCATATCTTCATCGCTACTAGTGATTCACTCCAAGGCAGCATATTTGCCTCTTTGATTTTTTCCGTCTTCGTCAACGATATTACTTCCACGCTAACGTGCAACACTCTTTTATTGGCAGACGACCTAAAATTCTTTAAGGCAGTTCTATCGTCACATGACTGTTCTCTATTACAGAGTGACTTGGCCGATTGGTGTGCTTGTAACAGGCTTCCACTGAATATTACCAAATGCAAAAAAATACCTGTTCTCTCAAGCACAATGTAATTAACTATATTCCATAAATGGTTGCGCTTTGGAAGATTATGCAGTTGTAAAGGACCTGGGAGTGTATATCAATATAAAACTGTCATTGAACCATCACATTGATCAAATCATACAGTCAGCAACTTCAATGCTTGGCCTCCTAATTAGATCAACAAAAGACTTTGATAATATCAGCTAACTCCATATTATGCCTTAGTACAATCTAGACTTATGTATGCTTCCCCTGTTTGGTCGCCAATATATATACTACACAGATTTCTCGTCTTGAGCAGGTTCAGCGGCGTTTTCTAAAGTATCTGTCTTTTAAGCTTGATGCTGCCTACCCCTGCAGATGTTGTAGCCACACTCTATTATTGGAGAGGTTATCATGTAAGTTCCTAGAGAATTAAAGAGTATGCTGCTCAGGTTTTCTTGCTAAAGCTCTACCGTGGCTTGATTGATTGTGATCAACTCCTCAGTGAGATCCGGTTTTATATCCCCCGAATTAACAGCCGAGTTCGGGATAGTCTCTCCATACCTACCACTAGCACAAAGTTGGTCTCTAATGCACCATAACAGATATGTCATTAGCGGGAACGTTTCTGAGTCCTTTATAGATATTTTTCAGTTCTCGATTACTGACCACAAGTCAGCTTTTGAGAGGGCCCTGAAAGCTTGTGCGGTGCTTGGAAAGTAATTTTGAATTCTAATCTTAGAATTGATTTTTAATTTTTATATAAATATTTTTGTACCATTGTTAGGTTGAGTTAAAATTATGTTTGTTATATCTACTTGTGTTTTGAATTGTCCTTTAATTGGGCAGTCATCTGTTATGAATGATGCTTTATAACTCATTCATTCATTATATGTTTAATCACATCAAAACAATTTCACAAACATTTTACCCTATTAATATAGGCCGATTTTTACGAAGCTCTCGATGTCTTTGAATTATTATGTTAGCTTACATTATAAACTTATGTTGCAGTGCGCTAGATGCCCAATCCGAAAGATTAGTCCAAGAAGCATTAGAACGAATTATGAAAGGTAGGACAGTTCTTACCATTGCGCACAGGCTTTCCACGATTCAAAATGCAGATACGATCGCAGTATTACAAGACGGTGAAATTATAGAACAAGGAAACTACCAAGAACTATTGAAAATTGAAAATGGAGCTTTTAGTGAATTAATGAAACATCAAACATTTGAAAGTTGAAATATGTTTACTTTGGTATTAGTAACATTCATTTTACTATTACTAAGTAATCATGTATAAAGAATTGTTATACTTTTCCAACTCATGTTTTAAAAAATAAATAAGGTGACTGCTAATATTCGTTTTCTTAATACTAATTATTCTTATTACTTGTTAATTTTTTTTGGAACATCAGAAAATGATTATATAATAGAGCATATTGGCCTTATTATGGCAAGGGTTAACAGTACTTAAAAATACAATTTAATATTCATATATATTACATTGTATGGTAGCTCAGCAGGCCTAACTGGTCCATGGCTTGGTAGATATGTTTACACTATATATTAAAGAATTTTATAATGATGTTGCTCAGCTTCTAGACAAAGGGAAGTGTAGATGCAACTTCCTAATAAGTGAATTTAATGCTAAAATTGGGAAAGTAAGAACTGGTGAAAATACAAATGGCCCATATGGAAGTGTTGAGGGGGACAATAGAGGTAACAGATTGGTTGATTTTCCTGAAGTACAAGAACTTTATATTATGAATTTGTTTTATAAGAAAAAAATCAGCAGAAAAAGGACAACGAAATTGCAATTCTAATATCCTGAATCATTTTAACGGAAGTGACTCTAGAATTGTATGGGCAGAGGTAGAGATAAACTGTTGAAGAGAATGTGAATGAATGGTAAGGTCGAAGAAGGACGAAGAGATTCTAGGAAGATGCTGCAGTGGAGTAGCGATTTTGAGATTATTTGTTGAACCACTTGCTATATTGCAAGGCCTGTACGGGATGGAAATATCAGATCACTTTGAAGAAATCATCAACAATGTGCTTGAAATGGCTGCTTCAATAACACCAGCAGAAACATGTTTCAAACAGTCAAAAATATCCAATGAAACTATTGATTTAATTAAAAAACGGTCGACAATGAGCAATAGAAGTCTTTTTGGTAGGGTCGAGTATGTTAAGAAAACGCATTTGAGAGGAGACGCGCTAGTTGAACATACAAAGGAAACACTGGAAGAAAACAGGGAAATAAACACAAGCTGAGAAATAAAAGGTCACAAATGTTTACCATAATGCGTGAGGATGGCTCAGTGTACAAGGCGCGTACGGAAGTATTAGATGTTACGAGAAGATTTTATTTAAAGTTATATGAAGAACAGCAAAGCTCACAGAAGAGCAAATACCAGGTATCCTGATGGATGAAGTGAAAAATGCTATTGAATCGATGAAAAATTCTAGGGCTCCACGAAAGAATAGTGTAACGGTTGAAATATTAAAAGCTGATGGTTAAACTTTACAAATCACTGGCAAAATTGGATTCAAAATGCCGCAAAGAACAGAAAATAGCCGACTTATGGAAAAACCATGAAGTGATTATTCTACATAAAGAAACACAAGGAAATAAAAAACCTGCTATATGGATTGAGAGTGGGCGTACCACGATACAAGACCAATTTGCAGAAAATGTGTGTGATGCTGTCCAGAACCCCCAACACCTGATTTGTGTGAATCTGGACCAACCTTTCTAAAGCTGTATGGCTGCAAATCACTAGAAGAATAATGTTTGACTGAACACAGAAAGAAGAAGCCTTCTATCTATAATGTATAAAGTTTTCATCAAGATAATAGCTTAAAGTATTTTAAGAACACTAAATGGCTCACAACCAAGAGAGTAAGCAGAATTCAGAAGTGGATTCAGTTTGATGCATCACATCCATGTTGTCCAACAGGCCCTAGAAAGGGTACAATGAATAATCCATATCACTGTTGCTTGGCTTTTATTGACTATGAAAAGGCATTTGATTCAATTTCAAAGCAAGCCATAATGGACGCATTCCTTAACAAAGGGATAGACAGAGCTTATGGAAACGTACTGGGACCATGTATGATGAAGCTGCAGCGACAGTCCACATGGATGATCTGGAAGTTAAAATCAATTTCATTCTGTGACGCAATATCACCTGTTCTTTTCTAAGCCTGCCTTAAAGACGTATTCGATAATTTGGATTGGAAACAACACTGAATACAAATCAATAGTGCATATGTAAGCCATCTTAAATTCGCAGATGATATGGTTCTCCCTTTACAAGACCCAGATCAGCTACAAAACACATAAAAGAGCTGCAAAGGGCAAGAGAACCATTTGGCTTGAAAATAAATCTGAAAAAGAGTCAGTAAATTTACGGAGGATTGAAGAATTTCTGTTTAGTTTGTTAAATGTACATTTGATGATTCTTCTTGGTATTCTAATAGTAACCATCTGTTACGCCTGTTTTTGATAATAACCATCTATTATTTTGATATTACACCCAGTGTTACCTATTCTTAAAATAACACAAAATAATTTTTTAAATAGCCTTCTACCGGTTCGGTGTGGACGTTTCGTGTATATTTCTAAAGTGTAAAACTCAGTTATAAAAATGAGATGCTACTGGTGGATGGGTACCCATCATCACGAGATACTGTAGGGCATGCAACTGCAGCCATAAATACATCAAACTAATTCATAGAATTACAGTATACCAATTGCTAATAACAATAAATAAAAAAAAATGTCCTCTTGGAAATTAACAGTGGAACCGCAGGATTCTTTTGATTTCGACTTCTCTTCTTATCTAGTTTTAAGCGCCCTTCTATTGGCATGTTTTTTTTATTTGAATAATAATGGAGAGATAAATTTCAAAAAGCTCGGTTTGATTTTGTTTGTTTATCCACCGAATTGATGATATAAACTTGTCCTGGTAAATATGATATGCTCCAACTTTCTAAACTAAATCAGATGCCTATATAATAATTGAACCAACAGTGTCAAGACAAGAATGTTTCAATCTTATAGGGAAATGGACGTTTTGGACTGAGTAATAATCGGGGTAGAACTGGGGGTCTGCGACAGTTGTCACATCGATTCTCCCTACAATGCTGTTTAGTATCCATGTGTAGTATCCATGTGTAATTGAATCTTCGCGTGTTTGCTTATATGTTTGCCGTTTTTTCTTTGTTTATCAGCGTCTCAAATTTGCTCAAACGATACTTGATATGTTTGAAGAAAACGAAGATTTAATCATTTTCATTTTCATTTAAATGGAATAATTAATAAACACAAGTGCCGATTTTAGGCCTCATAAATTCCACGTCAATTGCACAAAAGACCACTACGTAGTCCAAATTTTCGAAAACGGCTTCAGACGTGTGTTCATGAAAATGGACATCACTTGAATGACATTATTTTCGGCACTTAAACATTAAAAAGTCATGCTTCTTTAAAAAAATGCCCATTTCCTGTTGGCAAAAATACCTTCCTTATAAAGTAAACCATTCGATTCTTTGATCTGCTAAAATATCTTCTAGTTCATTGAGACAAAAAACACATGCTCACTGCAGGATGTTGCATCACGATAATGCCTCCACCCACATCTCTTTTCTTACCAGCAATTATTTAGGCAAAAATCCATTCGATATATTTAAAGTTTGCATTTTATTACATTAATCTCAATATATTTTTATTCCAGTACTAGAGTTAAAATTAATTATAACACTGTTGAACATATCATTGATGAATAATGTTAATAGAAACCATATATTTGCTTTAGCATCGTTTGATGCCTTTTTTGTGAATTTAAAATAATTGTACCGGGTATTTCACTACATACAGTTACTATTTTAAAAAATGCAATATTGCAAAATACGCGAATATCTTTTTATTTATAAATTTTTATTGGTATTAATAAACAATAATTTCTTCTTCTTCCTGTCGTGCTACAGCTCGTCAGTGAACCTTGACCTCCTTCAACTTTCGTCTCTAACCAGATCGAGCCCCAGCAACCCCTTGCTAATTTTTAATGTGCTAGTAGTTTTTCAGCATATCTTTTTAGACTGTCCTGTCATCACAACCCCAAAAAAAATTCTGAATAGTCTTCTTTCAAATTCTCTATGTATCTCTTCTGCTTTCTTTGTGAAGGTCGATGTCTCGCAGCCGTAAGTGACAACTGGCCGAAGAAGCCGAATATTTTGTAGATCCTAACTGTCATGGTCATTTGTATAAGTTTAAATCTTAGAATATAATGCAGGAAGCAACTTTATTATCTTTTATAATAAGATTTCTGATAGCTCCTCTGGTGTTGTTTTCCTTAAGTTTACGTCCCAGATACGTAAATTCCTTCACAACTTCAATTATGTCATCGTCTTCAATTATGTTATCCAGTTCTTTTCTCTTGAATTAGTTGCTTTTTTTTCATATTCATGTTTTTGTCTTTATTTCATCATAGATCTCTCTTAACACGTTAACTGCTACGTGAAGCAGATGTGTCTCACAGGGGAGATATTCATTTAAGCCATATGAATGACCCGTGACTCATATGCAAACTATTACTTTTGTAGCTATAGCCCACCGACGATTTACAATAGCTATATAAACAGCCAACAACACGAACCGCAGCCTGGTGAATAAAACTAGATGGTTAGCCCAGGTAAAATTGTGTTACTTTTGTTTTTATCTAACATCAAATTCAATATTTTTTAATAATTCGAAAAGCTGTTTATGTAAAACTTTTCATTAGAAAAAAATAAATATACAGTGTTTACTTAGAAAAAATATATTAAAGCGCAGAATGTATTAAATTAAAAAAAAACACATCAAAGTAGGATAATGATTAATACCTAAAATGAAATTATTATATTTCAAAACATGAAAATATTTATTCTTTAGTTTTTATTATATTGTGCAAGCATGTGCTTTAGTAAAACAAGTAACGCAGTAGCATTTCTCCCACTGAGTATATTTCCATCTAGTTTGTTGTGTACTTTTCACTGCCACGTTTCTTCCCCGTTCTTCGGATATTCTAGCATAGCAAAAGCAGCATCTTCGCCTGTTAGAAGTGCCTACATCTTCTAAAATATGTTTTGTTTTATTTGTATGTACATCTTTTCGCTTGTTCTAACCTTCTTGAGGAAATTTTAGAAGATATGTAGCAACTTCTTGTCTAAATGCTGTAATTGTCATGTTTTTTGCCCAGTTACTGATTTGAACAAGATGTATGCATTTACCATTGTAGCTCCCAAGAGCAATTCTACAGCAATTTTCCTATACCATTTTATTCCGTTTCTCAAAGCTGAAGAATATGCTTTGACTTGGTCTGATAAATCAATAAATACTGTAATCAGCGACGACATCGGATTTTTTTAATCCCGCAGTACATCGGGACTCTACTGTAACCATTTGTCCAGTATGTTTAGTAGATAAAGTCAGAACATGTCTTTTATCTTGCGACTTTATTATCACGACTCCTGTACTACTCTCTTGGCTATATGATTCACCATTCTTTAGCTTTTTGTTCATAACATCTTTAGGATTATCCCTCCGGGTTTCCGATTATCCCTCCGAGTGCCGATTAAATGCGTTTTCCTGTTTAGCAACTTGTGAGCCAGCTCCATACTTGAGTAGTAATTATCTACATAAATGCATCGGCCACAGTCCAAAAGAGGTTCGCAAAGATTCGTAACAACGTTGGTCTTGACTTGACCTATCTACTTTTTCTTTGCCGCAATATACTTTTAAATCATAGTACATATATATCTTTCTTTAAGGTATAATTTGTACAGTTTTACGCCAAACCAATGCCTTTTATTCTTGATATACTGAACTAAAGGCCAGCTTTCCACGAAAAATGACAAGTGTTTCGTCAACGCAGATCTCCGGGGATGTAGAATTTTTGGAAATTTTATCTTAAGTGGTCTATAAAAGGTCCAAGTTTGTGCAATTTATCAGAAGTATTAGCTTTTCGGTTATCTTGAAAGTAACAGTTTGCTAACAATAGCTCAAATCTGTTGCGTAACATTACACTTGCGACTTGGTTTGCGTATATTTATTTTTTTGGCCAATAATCAGCCAGTTTCGGGGCACGAAGTAAACCCATCCAAATATGAAGGCCTATAAAAGACATACTTTCGTCAGGGTTAACATCTTTCACTTATTTATTCGAGCCGATTTTAGTGTTGTAGTTTCTTTTTTCTGACTGGTGTATATTATCTACCAGCTCTTCATCAACCATCAGCTTGAAAAAAAGGAGCTTATCAGCATGCTCAAATAAAGTATTCGAAACTCCGTTTTCAGGAAAGTCAATCAGAAAGTCATTGAGATATTGTCCTGTAACTTCTTGTCACATTAGTGTTGGAACTAATTCCCCATCTTGATCTGAGCCATCCATTTGAAATTGATTTATAACTGCCTCTATGGTTTCTGAAATTATATCATTTCGATTCACGTTCTGAGCAGACGAAAAATTATCGGTTTTGTCAGAAAGGCGCTTACTACACCCTTCCCCACCACCATCGGAGTGCGCTATTGGATAAGTTACTGTTTTTTTTATAATTTTTTACTAAGGGCTCGATACTACCATCCGAGCTAAATGAAGACAGACAACTGTCATCGTCAACTGAAAGGGATCGTCCTCTTCGTATAATAGCTTCCGAAGAAGTTGGTGTTCTTTTTCAAAACTAGCAATCTGTCTTAAGAAAAATAAAAAGTAAAGTAATTTTTTTAACATGAATTTGAATATAACATCTTACCTTATTCAATAAAATCAGCCAATAGACACATATTATAACGCACTAAAATATTTAGCTCTTTACTGTACCGGTAATACATTAAAACTAAAAATAAACAGTACAAAGTACAGCCAAGACATATTTTGAATCATGTATTATTCACACAGCCTGCTAAGCAATTTTGGTCAGAAAGACCACGTGAGATACACGTTTAATGATATTTGTTGTATAATATATCATTTCTAATTTGTGGCCCAAAAGGTCATTATTTTTTTTGTGTTGTGGCAGCCAACGCGTTAATATTATTTTCGATCGTGTTAGTATATTTAGGTAATCTGCCTGTGCTACGATCTGTTTTTCTTTATCATTGTTCCATTTACGTCTATGACTATTTCGCTGATGACTTTGTTCAATTCCATATTAAGCAGAACTTGTGTACATCTACACCCTGTCGCAAACCTTATCCGATTTCAAAATTTACCATGGTGTGTTGTTGAAATTTTCTACTGGTTTGGAATTATGCGCTTCTCTGGTATTTCCATTTCCTCCATACTATTGCCTCGTATACTACTCCTCTTTGTAGGTTGTCGTATACTTGTAGAAATCTGTGAACATCTGAAATAAAGCAGTATCAAATTCGATTGTTTTCTCCATTATTTGACGAACTATGAACAGCTGATCTGTTGTTGAGCGTCCGCTTCTAAATCCTGTCTGATATTCGCCCATTCCTTCGATATGTGGCACTATCGCCGCCTTACTGTTTGTTTAGAACTTTATAAATTTACCTTCTTATAATGGGGCATATTACTGCATGCAGCCACTCTGCAGGCATTTACTCATTATTCCAGAAATTAATTATTAGTTAATAAATAGTCACTTTGTCTTCAGGCTTAAGTAATTCGGAAGGTATCTTATTTATTACTTTTAAATTTCATTAAGGGGTAACACCACTGTAAATTTTTCAAAACATTGATTTTTTGTTAGCTTAAAAATGCTCTGAACCTTTAGAATATGAGGCAGAAAATGTTTTTCCTTAAAATTTCGCGCTCTTCTCTAAGCGCGTCACACTACTCCGAAACCACACCTGCGTCAAATAAATACTTGCTGGGAAGGTAGCGTCTAGGTACAGTATAATATTTTACCTTATACCCTTTCTAACTTTTCTAATACACAACAGATGTCGTTAAAAGATCTTTATATTTAGTCAGAAACATTTACAAACAAAAGTGCGTTAGTATAACGCCAGTACATGTACAAAAAGACACTTTTCTCGCTTGAAATCACGGTTTTTGTGTGTAGTGCTGATGTGATTGAATCACATTTCAACACTTTATTTGTAATCTTAAAGTGCTTATAAATTATGAGTGATGCAAAAAAATATAATACCTCATCGAGACGACCGTTGAATAGATTTGAGGCTGAGAACGATTCGAAATGAATTAAACTGATTTATGAGGACCTGAGCCGAGACGAGTTGCTAAACCACCGGGGGCCACACACAACGAAAGTTTCAATACAACTATTTGGAAATTGACCCTAAAATTTTATTCAAGTGGCAAAAAAGTTTGATATTGCTGCACGCGCTTTTAATGATGGTCTGACTAATATTCTTGGAATTATGAATGTTTTGGAGATGGATATTGGCGTCCAATCATACAATTTTTGTCTAGAAGCAGATGCTAAAGGGATCAAGAACACCGAAGTGTCTTTGACAGATGCAGCGAAAGAGACACGCCCCAACATAAAATATCCAAGGAAAGAGAATGAGGAAGAATATTTAAATATAGAAGAACAACTTTATGGCCATGAGATAGCAGATTATTGGTAAACATTTTTAAACAGTCGGATTTTTCATGTTTAATGTCTGTAACACATTTCAAAACTTTAAACGCCTTTCAAAACGGCACGCAGTATAACTCCAACAATTTTCATTCTTTTCATGCGAATTTTTAACAATCTCTTTAAAATAGCATTTTGAAGTGAAATGCTTACGGAATTTTTGTTGTTTTAAACATTATTTATTAACAAATAATTGCCTTTTTTAAAAAATTTACCGTTTTTTATTTACATACTTGCTAATCACATAAAAATCAATAATTCAAAATCCCCTACGTATTTCTCTATCTGTAAACATGTAAATGAAGTGTTTTTTTTTCCCCAATTCAAATTTGCACTAGTTACTGCGTGCCGCAAATCCCCTTAAATTCGACATGTCTCGCGAGAACGGCTCCAGTGTCGCTATTTTTAAATATTTTTCGATAATAATTGTTTACATTATACTTAAATTTCTTAAATATTATTATTTCCTTTTCTTCCATCCAAAAAAGCCCCGTTTTAGCTTATTACAGTGGTGTAAACCCTTAAACTTTCTCACAACAATGGCACTTCTACTAATGGCCGGGTGGCATTCATAATTGATCTTGATTCATTATGATCTTGTCTGGTATTTCCATATTACAGCATTTCAAAATATGTTTTCTGTCACTCTGACATATATATCTCTGACATATATATCTGACATATATATCAAATATATGAATTTTCTCACAGCAAAGTTAATGAAACCAAGTAAGTAACATATTAAATATATTCAAACCGTCTATCTTTTAATGTTAATATCATATATTTAGGAGTTGCCTGTAACTTTTTTTTCGGAAGATAATTTAACAACATGGCCCAATTATGCACAATTCCAAAATCTGGATTGACTGATCTGATCTGATCTGATCAAGGTAAGCTAAAAGTTACATTTTGCAATTTTAACTTCATTTATTAATTTATTATTTTGAGATAATCACAATATTTTTCACTTTAAAGAGTTGTCAGAACATAAGTCTCAGGATTTTAAAATGGGGCACAATGCTAAACCGGTAAATTTAATTTTATCTTGAACAAATAGACATGTTTTAAAAATAATGTCGCTCAAATGCGCAGATCGGTTTCGTCTGATGAAATGCATTCTGGAAACCCAATTTTCGATTACTCTTTTACACATATCGCGTCGTATATTTTAATCGGTGCTTTGAATGTTTCGTTAAGGTCCAGAATTGTTCGGGGATTATTTCTGTAAACCACATGTTTGAGAGTATGAGATCACACGATCTTGGTGGCTAGTTGACATTACAGTTTCGCGAAATAACGAATCCAGGAAATTTTTCTTGCAATAAATCAACTGTCTGGCAAGATGTGTGATAAATCTTGTTTAAAGAATCATCTTCAAAAAAATAAGATCCTATCACTCCTTCAGTCAAAGAACCGTATTAAACAGTGACTTCCTGAGGATGAAGAGGTAGACCTGAATCACTTGAGAATTTCCATCGGCCCAAATCCTACAGTTATATTTGTTCACAAACCAGTGGCGGCTCGTGGGTTTTTAAAGTGGGAGGGTGTAGAAGAAAATAGTGCTGCCGAAGATTTTTTTTGCTTTCCCATTCCTCCTTTTCGTGTTATTGAAATCCTATAAACGAGGTGAACTAGGAAAATGAGTTAAAGGAAAGAAACTGAACGGAAATAAAATATGATGTTTTGCTCTGAAAAATTGTTTACTGTGATAAATGCTGAAGGGGCGGCGCCCCAACGCTCTCCCTCACAAGCCGCCACTGTCACAAACCCATTAAGGCCAGAAATGCATTTTATCGGAAAAGGCATTTTGTTACGGTTATATTTGCTTACCAGGTTTGGTTGTATTGTGTTGGAATTTCAGTTACTTAGACTTTCCATATTTTGCCATTTTGGCGAAGGTACTGAAAGGGAAATGGAGTACATTTTCCGTCGAGCCTGGTGCGTGGTTATTTTGCATATCCGGTACTGCGTAGTAAGTCGGGATACAGGGCCGTACTCTGTTGCGACCGTATCGAGAATTTGTAAGAGTTGATTACGTATTTTCTTGCTCATATTTGATTAGGCTTTGGCAGAGAGTTGATACCATGTTTCGTTAGTTTATCTTTATTTTAGTTTAGTTTATCTTCCTGGCACTACAAAACACTTTTCACTCACTTTCATTCATCTCAGTCCGGTACTGGTAGTTTGGTTGATTGGCAGTACTCTAGCGGAGAGCTACAAAATTACTTCGCGGGCTTGATTTTGGAAGGAACCATTTTTGGTCTTCTCTTATCTCTTCTCCTTCCGACCACCTTCGAGAGCAGTCGACAGTGCAGCAATAGGCCTTGACCCAGTGCAGAATTTCCGCTGATTAGAATCTTGGAGTTCGGGATATTTTGGGAATAGTGCCGAGTTTATTTGTCAGCTTTGCTGGATTTTTATTGCTAACACACTGCGAGCTGCCCCCGAAACCTATCGAGGTATGTTTTGGACCATCGTAGTTAGAGAACCCTCGTGGCCGTACGATTATTTGTCGTCCGACGAATAATTCTTTTTTAACCCAGATAGGGTTTTTTTTGGTAGTGAATTGATTCCCTAATTTCATATTTTCCTGTACACGTGGTTAATCCGGGTGAATCTTTGGCTTCTTTCCACGCACGTCTTTGGGTATCCTCGAAGTCCTCACGACCCACAGGAGCAGACCCACGGGATATCGGAAACCGTAAGTAGTAGACAGACGAACGTTCCGCCTCACGTGGCCCGTGCGACGCTCATCGGGGAGTTTCGTGGATTGACTGACCAAAGATAAGTTATCATCTTACTAGTCATATTATATTAGGTTTATTACTGTTTCTTATCTATAAGGCATCTTTACTAAAATGCCTGTATTTTACTAACATAGTTAATTTCTGATTATAACCAAAAATCCCTCTACTATTCTTTGGCTTCCACGATATTTTTTTTAAATAATGATAATAAATGTCTAAGTACCGAATAATGTTTTCTTTTATCGTCTGAGAATCTCATGTTCTCTGAGCAGTAATTAGCCCTGGGAAATATTCACCATATTAATATATATTGTATTTTTTTTGAAGGGTACTTTTTTTTGAAGCCTCAAAACGGGTAACAATTTTGATGGTAGATACGAATAATTTCTATGAGCTGTTCGTGAAACGTGTATTCTTCCATGGTCAATTGACATATCTACTGAACACAGCAGACTATGAGTGATATTAACATTTCAAACGTGTTGCCGCTATTACCTTTCAACGTTCTGGCACTCTTAAGGAAAAACTATAAAAAAAATAAGAATAATGGGATGAAATAAGACGAGTGTGCACAAACGTTTTTTTTATTATTGTATATTAGACAAATATTATTCTATACATTCAGTTACACTGATAATGGATAGAACAGCATCGATTTTTCGTTGCCAATTATTAATATGTGGTGGATGGAAATAAAGCTTGACAAAAAATCAAAAGCGGAAATGAAGGTTTTTTTTTAAAGTACCATTTTAAAAATTGGCTTTACATTATGTATTTTTTGTATAGAATTGTTAAACATATTTGTAATTCACAGGTTAGTTGTTAATGTCGAAAAGTTGTGCAAATGTGCATATTTGTGATATCTAGAAATGGTTCGTTTGTTCTGAAAGAAATTATATTGTATACTTATACGCTTGATACATGAACTTGAAACAAACTTGGAAATAAAGAAGAGTATTATAGTAGTCTTGACTTATTGAATATTTCCATCACATATCAATAATTAACAAAAATATCGCTTCAGTATTATTTTTCAGTCACAAGAAATATAATTACTTATATCATACATTCTGTTAAACTAAAAATTAAGGGTAGAACTCTCGTCCAGGAACACAAACAAAAATGGGCAACTCGCAAAAAAAACTAAATAAAGTGATGTAAGGCCTTAATATCTAATACAAATTCGAAGTAAAAAAAAACAGCGCCGATTTTGTCGAATCATAAATTTTCTTAAAAGATGACATGGGAGAGGGGTGGATATGTGAGACGGGTGGATATGTGAGACGGATGAATGTGTGAGAGGGTAGATGTGAGACGGGTGAATATATGAGAAGAGTGTATATGGGGAACGGGTGAATATATGAGACGAGTGGACATGTAAAACTGGTGGATATAAAGATTGACGAGTGTCAAAAAAGATATTGTACATGGTTTACCATTACGATCCAAGAATGTTAGGACTAGTAATACATTTAAAAAAATAAGAGAAAGGGCAATTTAAAAATAACTTTTCCATTACTTACATTTTGTGTAAAATTTTTAATGTCTTAAAATGCAGAAATTTTTTTCTGAAAAACCCGTATTAAAATAGTTTTACCTAAACAAGTAAGGTAATGTTGACTGTAGAATTCATTTATTCTAATTACTTTGCCTAATGTCTAATTGAAACCAACAGTCATAATTTACTTACTATTTTTTTTTACAAGCCACAGAAGTAGAGTACAATAAAATACCTAAAAATGATTCAAATTAACTGAATTATTATTGACATGTGAGATAAGTAAAAATTAAAGTTGAGCTATGTATATCAAAAGAGAGAGTCTTAAAGATGATCAAATAATGATATAACAAATGTTCCTACATTAAAAGAAATAATGCAATGCCAGTTAGAATATTTAGTGACACTTTAGAAATATCATGAACAAAAATAGTAGTTTAATAAATAGTTTTCAAAGTATAAAAGAGTAAAAAAGAATAATATAAATATAGTAAATTATAGCATTATACTGGTTTCGCTGGACCTTATTTTGGATCTTTGCGCAGTGGCCGTTTGAATAACAGGATATGGGGTTCTGGTTGGTGAATGAAATAGTGAACCCATTTTGAACTTTGTCGCACCCCTAAATATAAAGATACAAATTTAATCTTCAAAATAATAAGAATTCTATAACTATCATGATGCGTGACCATTCATTTTAGTTAATGTATCCTTTATGCAGTACAGTACCACCAAAATGTCATTTTCCAAAAATATAATATTTAATTATTAACTACTGATAATTTTTGTTATTAACTACTTCTTTTTTTGTTTCTGTAGTGCTATAGCCCTTTAGTGAGCCTTGACCTCCTTCAACTTTCGCCCTCAACCGGTTCAATAAATATATTGAACTTCAATCTTCAATATTGAATTTCAATCCAATCTGAGGCTGTATGCAAGGTGTGTAAACAAAGCAATGAGATTGGTAACTTAGCATTTGATCTGGCAGCACTGGTGGCTTCCCCTTCGAGGGGTGGCAGACCAACATCTGTTGCGTCTTCAATATGAGTTTGAATACCTAGAGCATCGTTTCTCAAACTCTATATTGTCGAAATCCACTAAATATCCACAAAATTGAGTAGAAAATGTGACGACCCCCTCACTACAATATGTTATTTTGACGTTTATTAAAGTTTTACATGGGCCGATTGTCAACGAGTTGTTCTGTTTTCAGTATCGTGATTTATGAAGAATCGTTTTTATCTTTAAATGCCTTATAAAATCCTACTAGTTGTGAATCCGACACGCTTATACGCTAATCTATTTGTGTTTGTATTAAATGACGAGTCGTCAATGAGAGATATATGTGTGAATGGAGGATTACACTTATACCGAAATATCGCACACAACCACAAATACCGACCTACAAGACTTGTGTATCCCCTTGTTACTTTTACCAGTTTGAAAATGTGCACTGCCCTGGCATGCACTTGTAAAATGATCCGCCTGTGCATGAGGTGGATCATTCGTCCCGAGCACGCTTATTACCAAACGCTTTGGTAATAAAAACAAAGGAACAAGACGAAGATTTTCATTGTTAATATTATATTATATTAAATAAAATGGACAAATCTGTCACTAAACGAAATGCACCGTCTGCATCTGGTGAAACAGTAAATAAAAAGACCAGATGCAATGAAACATTTAAAATATATATATATTCATTGCCTTGAATGACAAGCCCGCAATGTGTTGTTTGTTATCAAGTTCTGTCCGTGGATAGCATGAAGCCTTCAAAATTCATCCGGAAAGAAAACACCCGTCTTTACAAAACAAAATATTAGAATTGTTCGAGCGTAAATCACTCGTCTTGAAAAATCAACAATTAAGGTGTAATGAGACTGCAGCATTTTAAGCATCCTATTTAGTAGCATTAAGAGTGGTCAGGGAGTCTAAGCCCCACACGATTGCGGAAATGCTAATTTTATCCGCTGCTATTGATATGGTCAATGTAATGGTAACCCCGGAAGAAGGAAACACGTTGAAAACTATACCACTTTCAAATGACACAATATCGAGACGTATTAATGAAATGGCCAACGATATTCAGTTCGTCGAGTCAACAGACATGTCGAACTTGTCTTGTATATTTTGTAAATAAATACCTGATCATGCAACTGGCGAAGGACTCTTTAAATTTTTATTGATGCAACACTGATGGCGCGAAAGCCATAACGGGCAAGAACAGTGGTGATAGTAAAATTAAAAGACGTGCCACATATGCAATGGATGTCACTGCTTCACATAAATGAGCTTGCTACCAAAATATGCGAGATATTTTACAAGCAATTTTGATGCATTCACTTCAACTTGGGATTATATTACCAGAAATATGGACTTATGGAAAATTCTGGTATTGATCGCATGTTGGAGAGCATGAAAACGCATTTACGCGAATGGAAAATTCAGTTACTGGAATAGTTTCCAGATAGCAACGATGATTTGTTGAAAAGATGGGTTCTCAATCCGTTTGATGAAAATGTTGTTGCAGCTGCTAAATTACCTATTAAGATTCACACCAACTTATTAAAATGTCGGCGACAAAACTCTACAACTAAAATTTTTAACTCAAGATTTAAATAAGTTTTGGCTTGCACGACTATGGTACGAAAGCTTTGAAAACATTGGTCCCCTTCGCTATTTATACCTCGTCTATGGTGGCTTTAAAAACTAAATATAGAAATAATCTATTACCACTGGAAATAGATTCTGGTAGGAAGAATGAACAAAATGCTTCCCACAGCAACAGCTTTGAAGGAGATAATGTAGAATTGTATTTTCATTTAATTGAATAACAAAAAAAGAAAAATCAGGCTCAAATACTTTATTTATATATCTCGCATCAATTGTTTTCTGGGGTGGGACTGCTGTCGCCCACGCCTAATTATAAACAAGTAAATTGAAATTTAATTAAATATTCCAAATGAAGAATTAATCCCTCCTATTCTCTACACAGGGCTCCAGTGATTATATTTATTCTTCAAAATGAAGAAGCATTAACGGAAAATTCCTAGCGCCCAGAAGTTTCCCTCTATCTTAAGCCGAGTCCATATCTATAAAAAAAAATTCCGAATGTGCTCGGCACAAATTGAAGATTATTTCCTGATAAATTTTCATGTCGAGCGGCGTGTGCTAGTGCTCAAGCCAAACGTGAAGGTTAGGAAGCGTCCACATTGAGAACTGGATGGGGAGTAAATCCTTTGATATTTATCAAAGAAACCGGCTCAGTCCCGAGCGTGCGCCTTGAATATACGATAAAAGTGTTGCATAAATTCATCAAGTCCGCATTTACGAAAATTTTTGGCGTACGCACTAAAACTTACGCTGAGCATCGTATTCGGCGATTTTTTTAGGTTTTAGGCGATATACTCTCAGATATGATTAATTATTAACAAAAAAAGTGAAAAAATATGACAATTAATTTTCGAATACTAATAATTATGAATACAATATTATAAGTACTATATATAGAGTTACCTAATTTTCTCCACTCAGATGTTGTTAACAAATGCGGGGTCGGAATTAAGTTTGCAATGGAAGGCGGTAAACTTACATGACGATATTCATACTCATCGTCACAATATTTTTCAGAATAGATAATTTTATCAGTCATCTAAAATAAAAATGTCCCTATTACTTAAAGCAGATAAAGTAGAAAGAGCTGAATCAACTCATAATTCACAAAACGTTATAGATTTTATTTTTGGTATAAGCCATGATGGACAAAAAAATAACGCGACATATTCAAAAGGAAGAAATGTTTTTTAATGTAAATAAAAATCAATAAAATAACTAATACTTTTCTGTGGTGCAAATATATCACATATACTTTAAACAAAACTTTACAGTTTTATATATTACAAGACCACCCAATACCCAAAAATAATCAGAAATCTCTAGCTAACCGAACTGATAAATTAACTACAAGAACCTCCGTGGAACACTAGAAACTGCTAGAAACTAGTAATGTACTCAGGTTGACCACCTCTGCAGGACAAATTGTCAATCATAATTAATACCACAGTTAAAAATTAAAATATGGTTTAATAAAATATAATTAAAAATTATATAATTACATAATTATTTAAACATAAACATAAGCAACAAACATAGTTATACTTAGCGTATTATTTGTTTCAGAATTATATTTAAGTATTAATATTATATTCTGAATGCATATATCTGGTTGCATATGGTATTTATCATATTTTTAAATGTAAATAATAATATTCTTGCCTTATTCAAGTAGAGGCATCTATGATTAAAATTTGTATGATTTGGTATCTCTATTCGATGTGAACAAACATAATTTTACGTAACGTTCTGTTAATGTTATAAGTATTAAAATGCTCATTTATGTATAACCTATTTTTGAGTTCGCTTAACTTTAACTTTTCTACTTGATACTGAGACTGAACCATTATTGTAACATATCTCTATGTAATACTTCTGGCCAACTGTAAAATAAATATAATAGATATATTTTAGTATAAAATATTGTTGGGCAAGGGTTGTTCCAAGTCCCCGCCATTTTTTTATTAAAACCTTTTATTATAATAGAATCCTATATTATATGGAATTCTCCGCCATTGTTCACAACCTGCGACTTCGAAACTTCTCGACTGATACCTTTTCGCCAGAAATCGCTGCGCCTGGGCTCGAAGAAATTGCTAAGCCATTTTTTGAGGTCCTCAATGTTGAGAGGCGTAATCTCCCTCATTTGTTTGGGAGCTAGCGGAAACGGCGATAATCAGTTAGCGCAAGATCCGGAGAGTACGGTGCACTTGACGCCTGAGAGTATCGAGATCATTCAGGGCCTTCTTGACAATGTTTGCTGTGTGAGAAGGTGAGGTGCATTGTCGTGGAGCAAGATGACTTGGCCTTATCGATTGGGTCGTTTACATGTATATAATCTAATTTACACGGTGCAGCTGGGCGAGGTAGCGCTCTTTGTCGACCGCCTTGTTCTTCTCCAGCATTTCCCAGTATACCTCAATGTAGGGCAAGATTTTAAGCAGTTTTGCTGCGGCTATTTTCCTTGTTATCGGTTAATTGGAACCTGTCGTTTGAAGATGTCCAGAGATTGTCGCAAGGCCGCAATCCATCTTGTCAGCCAATTCTAGGCATGTTTAACGGGCGTCCTTCAAAAAACATTTTAAGTTGGTCCTTGTCGAAGTCGTAAAGTTGACTAGAGCGGGGCTTGTCTAGGTCAAATTTGGCATTTTTAAACTTGGCAAACTAATCTCGAGCAATTCGATCGGCTTTAGCGCCCTCTCCATATGTCCTAGCACAAATGTTTCACACTGCTTCTGTAGCAATCAACTGCCTCCTGCACCAGCCCGTGAAAATCGAGGTGCAGCACAACAGAAACAAAGTACGCCAGTGCTGCCAGTACCAAAAATATGGACACGTGTCTACCCAATGCCAAGCCGAACCAGTGTGTGTCAAATGAGCCGACAATCACTACAGCATTGACTGCAAACTGGACAAAAACCAACTGCCTACGTGCTGCAACTGCGGGGGTTCACACACCGCGAACTTCTCCAGATGCAGCGCCAGACCCATCAGGACACCAGCCACGAAGACACCGTCTTCACCGCCGGTTCCAGTCCACGTGTTGAGTCACGAGTTGACGTGACCTAGGTCAGTGCGACTTCGGTCACGTCGTCCAGGTGCACTGGTGTTTGGAGGCGTGGTAGCTGCTGCTGGAGATGGGAGGGGATGCTGGTCTGTGTGTTGATCAGCTCCATTATCTGCTGCATCTGGGTCGCAAATCCAGCCATGAACGGGGTTGAATCTGCGTGGACTGGAACCGGCGGTGAAGACGGTGTCTTCGTGGCTGGTGTCCTGATGGGTCTGGCGCTGCATCTGGAGAAGTTCGCGGTGTGTGAATCCCCGCAGTTGCAGCACGTAGGCAGTTGGTTTTTGTCCAGTTTGCAGTCAATGCTGTGGTGATTGTCTGCTCATTTGACACACACTGGTTCGGCTTGGCATTGGGTAGATACGTGTTCATATTTTTGGCACTTAAAGTACTGGCGTACTTTGTTTCTGTTGTGCTGCACCTCGATTTTCACGGGCTGGTGCAGGAGGCAGTTCATTTGCAGAATGTTGGATTCGCTTGCGGGGATTGTGACTTGAACAATCGGGATTGGTTTTTTCAGGTTAGTGTGCCAACGGGTGAAGTTCCAGCACACCTCGCAGGAGGACGCAGAGGTGTCTGGTTTCTCTTGAAAAGGCGTAGAATTGATAGCCTTTGTTGGAAAAATGCTGTGTTACGGTATTTTTGTTTACCATCACGCCCTCCGGAGTAGTTTTGGCAGGCCCGACTGCCACGTTGTTGTCGTCGAAGTGGTTGATGACTTCGAGGAACACCGATTTATCCTGGAGGATGATCGGCGTTGGGTTTTCGGAGGTACCAGCGGGTGGTGTTGGTGCCATGCTGACTGGAGGATCGATCGCCGTAATCGGTGGGTCCTGGGGTTCGTGGGCCTCCGGGTGGATGGATTCCATTGTTTCAGTGGATGAGGCTGAAGCTGTGTCTTCTTCGGCGCGTTGTCTGACTTTCTTTCGTCTCCGCCGTCTGGTTCTGGCGAAGACCTGTTGGTTTTCTTCGGGTTCGGAACCCGGTGAGTGGATGACGTCTTCGTTGGCCGAATCGGCCTCGTCTTTAACTGGAGGTGCGGTAATTTCGGGTTTTTGGGCTTCCTTGAGTAGGACCTTGTTGTAGATCTCGAGTGTTTCGATGTCTTTCTTTAGTTTTTCGTTTTCAAATGCTAGCGCATCTATTATCTTCTGTTTGAGGGCAGATTGCTCCTCCCACACTTCTTTTTTGGTGAGAGGTGTGCTTAATTCGTCTTGGATCTTTGCGAGGTGCGGTTTTGCGTCTCGCAGTAGCTGTTGGTGGGTTTCTTCACAGTGGTTGTAATGATTTCCGATAAAGTTCACGCGCGTCTGCCAGTTGGTATTTTGACAGGCGCATGAATTATTGGTCTTTGAATTTGGAAAGTTCATGGGCCATCGCGTCGACGAGAACAGGTCGGCGAACGCGACTACTAACGAATTCCAAACGATGCGGTGCAGCACCGGTATAAGGAAGCGATCGAAGCACGTCCGATCTCAACGGCTGCCTGGACTGAACTGTATATATATATATATATATATATATATATATATATATATATATATATATATATATATATATATATATATATATATATATATATATATATGGGCGTTGGCGCCGCCCTAAAGTCCTCCCTCACGTACAGCCACTGATTTTATTATACAATGAAATACAATATACAAAGTGTTACGAGGGTTTATGCTTATCTTTTAGAAGGTATAGTATAATCAATTATCGTTTTTGATGTATCCTCTCAATTTTTTTTTGACAAATATCTAAAAGTTCATAGTTGCAGGCTAATAATGGTAAAATAAGAGCTGCTACTCTTTTGCCAGTTTCTTGAATAATAATGCTTATGATACCCATTTATGTTATAAACTTACATATTTAACCTGGTTTTTAGGTCAGCCGTTTTGCCTATCAACTGACCCGAAAGGGGCTTGACTTTTAATTTCTATTTTGGCGATTCTATTAGAGGAAACACCGGGATTCCTCTTGTCTTTTGTGTGGTAAACTTCGATGATTCATGAGATTGGGTTTTCAGCGAAGTTAACGAATGTTAAGTCGAAAGTGGGAGACCCTATCTCCATCTGAAATTGGAGACTGGCCAATCCCAATATCGGCCATCGATCGCGGTGCATCGCAGATCTTACACAAGCTGGAACTCATATAATTCGGGTCCCATAAACCTGCTACCGAGATTTTCATGAGATAATTTATTGGGAATTTATATATCATTCCAGGGCAAGTCTGGAGCGCTATGCTGAACTGAGCTTGAATCAAGCCCAGTATTTGTCCGAATGGTTACTCCACAGGTTCGGAGGGTTGACTTGCGGGAGATTTCTTCGGAACGGAGTTCCTCTGGGACCCCGACAAAAAGATCGGTGGCGGTATGGAGGGTTTTAGGGCGCAGGAGAGGCCTTCTGGGGATTTTTATGTGAATTCGAGAAGTCTTCACGGAAGCATTCCGATTTGGTTTTGCCGAACAACACAGGAAATTCGCAGTATGCGATCAGGAGTGCTCCTCAGGAGTGCAAAAGGTATGGAACAGATATTTCCGTTTCTCAAGCAGCCTTGGTTACTGCCCTAAAATTGTCGAAGTTTGAGGACGAAGCCCTTTCCGATTTGGCCGTGGCATTGCCGACCTGGATGCTTTTCTCTTTGTAGTGCCGCATCACCTGCAAGTAAGCCAGTTTATCGGGAAGGATAATCAGCGGTATCCTGGAGAATTATTTGTCCTTATTGTGCGCAGTATATTTATACTGATACCTTCTGCTTTTGTAGATTGTTTTTACAATTTTGTAAGAATGTTGATCCATTATTTTGTATTTTTCTAAACAGTTTTAACTTTTTTTAGTCATAAATCTGTACAAACGTTACAAGCAAGGATAATATGTATTTAGAAAATGTATTGAGAGATACTGCAATTTTTAATTTTCATAATATGATCCATGCATGTCACTGAATTTAATTTTCATAATATGATTTACGCATGTCACTTTAAAAACAAATAAACTAACTTATTAATAGAAACGTTTAAACAATTTCCTTTTCGTTTTTAATTCATAAAAATGTATTTTGTGGGGATGCGGTCGGATCCGACCCCGGCTTACTATTTATATCACAGAAATCCACCTTATCTTTAGAGGGTTAGTAAACAATAATTCTTCAATGTCTAAGTCAGTTCAGTCCAGGCAGCCGTTGATATAGGACGTGTTTCGATAGCTCTTGCGCTCCTTATATCGGTGCGGTAATAGTTTAGTATTCGTTAGTAGTCGCGTTCGCGGACCTGTCTTCGCCGGTACGCGATGGCTGATGAACGTGCCAAATTCAAAGACCAAGAGTTCATGCGCCTTTCAAAATATCAATTGTCAGACACCTGTGAACTTTATCGAACCCACAACAACTACTGTGAAGAAAACCACCTACCGCAATTGCGAGGCATAAAATATGACCTCACCATGTTAACACACGAAGCAGACAAATTATTCTTCGACAATGAAAAGTTGGAGAAGAAACTTGCCCACAACCAGTTGACAATTGATGTGCTAACATCTGAAAACAAAAAACTAAAGAAAGAAGTCGAAACACTCAAGATCTGCAATAAAGTCCTTCTCAAGGAAGCCCAAAAATCCAAAATCACCGCACCACCAGTTGAAGAAAAGGCCGATTCGGCCCATGAAGACGATATCCATTCACCGGGTTCCGAACCCGAAGAAAACCAACAGGTCTCCGCCAGAGCTAGATGGCGGTGAAGAAAGAAAGCCAGACAGCACGCTGAAGAAGACACCGCTTCAGCCGCACCCACCGAAACCATGGACCCCATCGACCCGGAGATCTCCGAACCTCAGGACCCACTGAAAACGGCGGTCGATCCTCCGCCAGCGCGGCACCAACACCACTCGCTGGTACCACCGAGAAACCAACGCCGATCATCCTCTAGGATATATCGGTTTTCCTCGAATTTATCAACCACTTCGACAACAACAAAGTGGCAGTCGGGCCTGCCATAACCATGCTGGAGGGTATGCTGTTCGAACCCCTCTCGGAAGAAGACAAAAATGTTGTAACACAGCATTTTTCCGACAAAGGCTACCAGTTCCAAGCCGTTTCAAGAGAAACCAGACATCTCCGCGTCCTTCTACGAGGCGTGTTGGAACTGAAGAAATTAGAACAGACCTCACCAGATTGGGGTTCCATCCGACCAACATCACCCGTTGGCCCACAAACCAGAAAAAAACAATTCCAATTGTGCAAGTCACAGTCCCTGCAAGCGAAGCTAACATTCTGCAAGTCAACTGCAGTCACACCGTAAAAATCGTGCAACACAATAGAAACAAAGTACGCCACTGCTTCAAATGACAGAAATATGGACACGTGTCCGCCCAATGCAAAGCCGAACCAATTTGCGTCAAATGTGCGAACAATCACCACAGCACCGACTGGAAACTGGACAAAAACCAATTGCCTACATGCTGCAACGGCGGGGGTTTACACACCGCGAACTTCTCCAGATGCAGCGCCAGACCCACCAGGATACCAGCCACGAAGACACCGTCTCCACCACCAGTTCCAATGCATTCAGATTCAGCCTCACTTATGGCTGCATTCGCGACCCAGATGCAGCAGATGATGGAGCTGATCAATACACAGACCAGCATCCTCTTCCACCTCCAGCAATAGCTAACATGCCCCCCAACCCCAGCGCACCAGGATGACGTGACCGAAGTCGCACTGACCTAGGTCACGTCAGCTTCGTCCGACCCCCCACCGCGCCGCTATCACAGCGCGCATACATCCCGGCCAATCATGGTCCGCTTTCCTTTGATAACCTCCTTAAAGTCGATCAAGACTTTTGCTGAAACACAATCATCTTCTTAACCTACTGGCATAAGGTATACTTCCTGAGTCAACTAGAGACCCCTAAAACGCTAGCGCCCATACAGGGCTTAATTCAGATTATATGTATGAGTAAGGGCCGAAAAGGCGAGCTCGCAACCCAAGCTAACAAAATGGAATGGAAATGGATGTCTAAGTTTGTTCTAGCAGTAGTGGTAAAAATGGCATAAAATCAAAGGAATGCTCATGATAAACAAATGTTTTCTTTTTTATAGTAAATATAAGATATTTGCAGTTTGCACAGTGCAGTTTAATGTAGTTTTTTAATAAACAATTCTTTAATAGGTTTGTTCGAGCAAAGATTTCAAACGGTTTCAAATCGTCCGGAGTTTGCGCAGGCGAATATATGCGAATGTTTCGGTCATCTGCACAAACTCCGGACGGTTTGGAACCGTTTGAAATCTTTGCTAGAACAAACCTAATATCTCTAAGTTTGTACGAAATCAAAGGAATAATCAGGTTAAACAAATGTTTTTTCTTTTATATTTTATTGTAAATAAAAAATATTTTCAGTAATATATTTTGCAAAAATGTAATATAATTTGGTTTTTTATTGAACAATAATTATTTGATGTCTCTGCGTTTTTTCTAGCAGTAGTAGCAAAATCTTACAAAATCATAAGAATGCTCAAGTTAAACAAATGTTTTCTCTTTTATATTTTATTTTAAATATAAGATATTTTAATAGAAACAGTCGTTATATAGTCACACTAGTAAGTCTTTAACACCGACAACAAATAAAGAACTATATAAATGGAACATATTAAACACAACATCCGTAAAGGGGAAAGAACCCACCCAAAAAATCAAATAAAAACTATCAGAAAAGATAGATATAAGCATCACATTGTTTTTATATCTAATACTATATCAAATATATTCTAATTAAAAAACAGCAACATTTTTGAATGTTACACTTCGGCTAATTGAGATTATCTTACAATAATCCAAGAAAAAACAGTTAAAATGTAAGATTTGATTTATACAGAAATTCAAATAGAGGAGACAAAAAAATGATGGATTCCAGATGGATACAGTGGTGGCCAATAATATAAGATTAAGGCATATATGGTATTAGTTTGAAAATAAAGAATTACTTTATTCGTTGATAAAATATTTTAGAAAAAAAATACGTGGTCAAAAAAATTAGTCATTTTTATTACAAATCATAAAACTAAAAACTAATAGTAATTAGAGTATAATGCAGCAGAAGTCATACCTATGAATTTTATCTAACAGCAAAATCAGGCAACATGTACACTAATATATATTAGATTTCCATGTGTTTAAGTCTCTAAGAAATTTAAACGATATTGTGATAAGATTTGTGAAAAATATGAGGTAAGTTGTATTATGGATAAATATAATCTTATTTTCTCATCTAATTCTAAAACTAAATATGGGCAATTTTTAGGTTATGTTTTAAGAATCTCCAATATGTAGTGCCTATCGTATGGCTGCACGTGACAACAGAAACTATTTTTTAGATTCCGCGACATGCGGGGCAAAAGTCCTATGTTCAGAGTGGCGGCAGTAGTCCGCAAGTGGACTTTGGCCCCATCAGAACCATTTATAATTTTCCTTATAACTTTATTTGTTTTAGGTCATAAAAAAGTAAAACAAATACGAAAACATGTACGGAAGAAATGTTACAAACAGCTGGACAAAGAATAAATGAAGGTATTTCCAAAAGAACCACCGCAAAAATGCTTGGAATAGATGAATCTACTCTACGAAAGAGATTAAAATTGGGGCATGATATTGATAGCTTGGGAAGATATCAAAGTGTTTTCTCAAAGGAAAAGGAACGTAAACTTGTAGAACACTGCCAAAATCTGGATAACCGGTTTTATGGTCTCACGTTTAAAACTTTAAGAAAAATCGCGTATGAGTATGCAGTTTTAAACAACATAAAAATCCATTTAATCCAAACTCAAAACATTTCATTGCGGGCTCCTCACGTTACTAGTTTGGCAAGAATGATGGGGTTTACCGAATTTCAAGTTAAATTGTTTTTTGAAAATCTATCAGAATTGTTAAAAAAAAATAATTTTTACCAAGTGCTATCTACAATACCGATGAGAGTTGTATTTCAACCGTTCCCAACAAAATACCAAAAATTATTAGCACAAATAGCAAGAAATGTGTGGGAAAAATATCTCCAACTGAGCCTGGGGAATTAATCACTATTGTTTGAGCTATGAGAGCGGCGGTTAATTTTATTCTCCCCGTGATAATATTTCCTCGAAAGAGAACAAAAAACGAGCTGATGGATGGGGCTCCATGAGAATCTATAGCAATGTGTTCTGAATGAACTTATGAATAGCAACTTATTTATAGAGAGGCTTAAACATTTTCGCTCCAAGGTTAGACCAGATAAAGAACATCCTATTATTCTCATACTCGACAACCATTCTTGCCACGAAAGTTTAGAAGCTGTAAATTATTGCAGAGACAACTTTATTCATCTACTGACGATACCACCCCATAGCAGTCATAAAATCCAGCTTTTGGATCGCTGTTATTTTAAGGCATTAAACACATTTTATGCAGACGATTGCGATAAATGGTCGACAACAAATACCGGTAAAAATATTACTCACTTTCAGATTGCCAAATTATTAGTTAAAGCTTATGAACGTTGCTCAACTATGGACAGGAGAGTAAAAGGATTTGAAGTTTATGGAATATATCCAATAAATAAACATGTGTTTTCAAAAAAAGATTTTCTCCCGTCAAAGGTCACAGATGAGAATGCAAATGAAGTCAATTCCCAATTAAATAACAGTAATTCTGTTCACCTAGCGACAATATCAAACACCTTTAACACCAGAGAAGTTGGAGCCTGCATTAGCTCAGCAACATGCAGAGAAAACACTAGTGTCATCTAAGGGTATAATTCCACTTCCAAAACGAAAAGACGGACAAAAAAGAATAGAAGGAAGGAAATGGCTAATACTTTCTAGCACTCTTAATAAAATAAAACTGGAAGGTCTGATTGAAGAGAAGTTGAGAAAGTCAACCCGTGGCAAAATAAAAAGAAAAATTACAGAGGATGCTACGACTGAATTAAAAAAGAAGGTTAAGGTAAAGGAGAAATTATCTGATGATGTGTCCAGGACGCCATGAACCCTATGAAGACCCTCCCATTGAAGAATAGATTCAGTGTAAGGTCTCCAAAAAGAGGTGGCATGAAGAGTGTACGTCGTATGAACGAATGCATATATCACATTGAAAATCCCTAATGAATTGCGGATTTTCAATGTGATATATGCATTTAAAGCAGGTGCGGATATTTGCCCCACATTAATCGGATTTTTGTCCCACACATAGGGCAAAAGCATGTTTTGTATGTCATGATATTTTTATTTATGAATAGATAGTGTTTCTTGTTTGTCACAAAAATGTGTTGTTTTGCGTAGTAGATAGATGTAATGTTTGGGTTCTTTATATATTAAAATGTTTTTTTTTCCGGGTTGTGGTTTTTATAATTATTTAATCCTAAAGTGTGTCATTTTGCCCCACTTTACTCTACTGATTGACATCAACGTTTAATTGAGAAGCCAAAACAAAACTTGGGCATTTATTCGAATGCATTCAAATAATCACCATGTGTAATTGCTAAAGTTTTGAAAGAATCATATGTGACCCAAAAACAACCAGAAAGGAGAGACCATCCAAGAAAAACGAGTAAAAAAATGTATAATCGTAAGCGAGGCTCTCAAGGGTCCTTTTGCAATCTCTGTCGTTATAAAACAAATCATGACCTAAGTATCAGCACCAGAACCATAAGACGAAGTTTACAACAGAAGAACCTCTACGGTAGAGAAGCCAGGAAAGTTCCGTTTTTAAGTAAACTGGAAGAATTGAAAGAACATTATTTTTAGCGATGGAACAAAAATTAACTTATATGGTTCTAAAGGCGAATTTTATGTGAAAAGACGAATTCATGAATAATTCAATCCAGGTATCACTTTGGATGCAGTGAAACATGGTGGTGGTAACATCAAAGTATGCGTTTCATATAACGGAGTAGAACCATTATTTTGGATAAAAGAAAATATATAAAAGAAATTTACTTTAAGCTGAAGAGAATATACCTTTATAGTGAATCTACCAACAAGACAATGATCCAAACATACAGCTCATATGGTGAAGCAGTGGTTCGAGAGAAAACATCAAAGTATTAGAGTGGCCTTCACAGTCCCTGGATCTAAATCCGATCGAGAATCGTTGGATGGAGTTAAAACGACATCTTGCTGGTAAAAAAAAATAGAAAAGATTTGGCAAGACACTGTGGTAAGAAATTCAGATAGCTTAGTTTTCAATATCTGTAGAAACATGTTGATATCTAATCAACTTCATGCCAAGAAGATGTCAATTAGTAATTTAAATTAAGGGTCATGCTACAAAGTACTAAGCTTCAATAATTATATAGACTAAACAACTGCAACATTTAGTTTTGATTTGTGGAAAGATTTGGCGAAAATATTACTAAAAACTACAGAGAAACCCAAAAGTTATGCTACGGAACTCTAAAGCAGCTAAGACAGAAAAATAAGTACAGTATGAATAAAATAATTACAGTATGAAGAATATAAAAGAAAAGACGGGGAGAATAGTTTGGAGAACTGACTGACAAGGGAACAAGTATGCTAGAAGAACAAAAAAAACATATAAACGATGCCTGAATGATTGTGGCGTGTTCATATATATATTTTTTTTTCGGCACGATCTAAAACTCAAAAAATATTAAAACCCAAAAAAAAAACATATTGACGATATTTAAAAAATAGATATGATACAAGAAGAGGTATATGAAGCTTAGAGAAATTAAAGATTGGAAATACACCCGGTAGACAGTATAACACCAGAAATGATAAAATATATGGGAAATAAAGGGGTAAGAAGCCTGACAGGATTGTTGAATGGCATTATAAGAAAGGCAAGTCCCAAAGGAATGAAACTCTAGAATCTTATTGCAAATACATAAAGGGGGTGACAAGACAGATTGCAATAATTATACGGGACTAACGTTGGCCAGCATACCAGGAAAGGTTATGACCAGAATATTGAAGAAGAGGATAAGGAGCACGCAAGATTTACTGTTCATGATAAAACAAACAAGCGAAAAACTAGTAAAAAAGAACAGAGATATACATATCTGTTTCATAGGCCCAGAAAAAGCTTTTGATTGAATTGGAAAACGCTAGAGAAACGAGAAATATATAGAAAGACAGTAGAAGTAATAAAGGCTATGTACAGGGACAACAAGAACTTCGTGAGGATAAACAATGAGGAATCGAATGAATTTACGACAACTATCGGAGTAAAACAAGGATGTGTGCAAACATTAAAAGTCGGATACTGGAAATTGCAACAGATTGAATTGATCAAATTGATGTTTGCAGATGATATGGCCATAGTAGTGGATATAGAAAAGAACCTTCAACACAACTTAATTTTTTTTAATTAAGAGATAAATGCAATGGAAATTAGATTCCTGAGGAAAATAGAGAACAAAACAAAAAGAGACAGAATCAGAAATCAAATAATTAGAGAAAACTTACAAATTTAATCCATAAATGATAAAATAGCAGGACAACTAAGGTGGTTCGGACATGTGTGTTGCATGCCGGAAAACAGACTCACGGAGTGTACACAGCGCGAGTGCAAGGGAAGAACTGTAAAGGAAGGCCAAGAAGAACGATGGGATAAGAGAGGAGGCTGGAAAAAGGGGCATAATATAGGATGAAATTAAGAAAGTGACACAAGATAGGAAGAAATGGAAAGAGATCTATAAAAGACAACCTCAACTTCACACGCCTGACACCTAACAGTAGAAAGACATAGGATTGAGTTTTGATTTGTAATAAAAATTACTCATATTTTTTTGATCACATAATTTTTTCCAAAATATCTCATCAACGTATAATTATGAATAAACTAATTGTTTATATTCAGATAATACCATGTATCAGTGGCGGATGGTATGTAATAGCTGTTGTTGCAGACCCCTGCAGAGCCCCCAAAAAAATTATATACAAAATTACATATATTTTGTGACATTTAATTGTAGGGATTTTTTACTTGCTTACTAAATCTGGTAAGTAATCTCTTATTTTCAATGTTGATATGTTAAATGTATTTTATAAATCGTCTGCTTCTATGCAGAGCCTCCATATTTTAAACTCACGAATGGCCACTGCCATGCCTTTTAAATGCTGGGAAAAATTAATTCTGGAAAATTATAAATGAGTTTAAATAAAATAAATTTAATAAGGCTCCACCAGTCTTATTTTATTGGCGCGTTTTGCTAACATCATCAGGATATGATTTAATCACAATTTGGTGTTTAGTGGTAAATCTCTTCGAGTTTAGTAAATCTTGTAATGTCAAATGTTTTAATTTTAATTTTGTTATTGATGCTAAAGAGTATAAAATGATTGCTTAGAACTCACTTTTTCCTTTTGATTCATAATAAAATGACTCAACCTATATATTGTTTGTACTTTCTTTGAATAAGAATGGAACAAATATTATCTTAACTAATATAATAATATGACATTATTGTAACTTTAGAGTCAATGGACGTTACAAATGATGAGTATCACTTCAAAGAGGTAGACCTAAATTAGATATCTAACCTTCTACTATGTTATGATATAGTAGTTGTTTATGAACAATATGTCAACAGTCTTAATACAGTTAATTTAAAAATCACAATTACTTATGTATTAACTCTAATTCTCTGATGTTCAGGTAGAGGTCGCCTGAATAGTAGTATATGTGGCTCAGGACCATGAAGCATATAGTGAACCCAATTTGGACTTTGTTGGACTCCTAAATCAAGAAATCATTAATTAAAAATTAAGTTCTAACTATATATACAAATAAGCTATAGTTAGAGATAAATAAAAAATATATTTAAGTAACTAATCTGAACTATAGCCTAGTCAGAATACATACTTTTGTTTTTTTTATGTTAACCCTTAATAAGCACAGATACGCGGTAAATTTTACCGGTGCGCACTTATATCTAATTTCTATTCACTCTCCTCACCTACGTACCCACAGACTTGTGTGCCTTTCGAGCAGTCAGTTTAATGAAACACGTGCAATGTGTGTGGCTCAAAATAAATTTGTTATTGGCAGTTCAAAAATCATAACCGGTAAAATTCACCGGAGGTCTGTGTTTACGTAAATATTTCATACTGGTTATTTAAATGAATTTCTTGATGCACTTTATCATGTTCTTATGTATTTATTTAATATAGTTTTTACTTTTCAGGTATGTAAAAATATGCTTCGTCAATATGTCTGGACCTTTTAAAATGGTGAAATATCTCTTCAAAGACTATGAAGAGACGTTGGAAAAATGGACTGAAGAGATAGACTCTGTTAGTGGAAGTGATGTAGAATCAGATGGTGATTATATTCCATCAGACTACGACAGCGAATCAGAGTTAGAAACAGTGAAGAAGAGACAGAACACGATAGTAATGAAAATTTGGATGGCAATTACTATTATGATAAGAACCACTTCAAGTGGTCCAAGTATTCTTCGGTGGCTAGGAATACGAGAACGTTACAAGACAACATTGTTGTAAAATGTCCAGGGCTTATAAAAAATAACATCCACAGCGCTAATCCTAAGAAAGTTTGGAATCTTTTCTTTGATAATGATATTCTTAACTAGATTTTGAGTGCAACCAATTCACGGCTGGCGAAAATCAGACTAATCTATTAAAATAGCGTTAATATTTCAGATCATCGCGAACTAGATTTGATAGACCTTCGAGGGTTTTTGGATCATCTTCCATTTTTACTAGCAGCTATACCAGACATATTTAATGATTATATTTCGAACTACCAAACAGTATATACCATAGGAGAAAATGCATGCATAGATGAAATGTTAGTTGCATTTCGTGGTAGGTAGTGTTTCAAAATGTACATGCGCCGGCGAAACCTGCCAAATAAGGACTAAAAATGATTGCGTTAACTGATGCTAGGACAAGCTACCTATTAAATACCTATATACATATACACATCCATTACATGGATTTTCAGAATTTGTGGACTCCAGCGTTATTTAAGATTCTATTTAATTTTAACATGTTTTCAAGTTCGTAGCACTTCCGGCTATCCGGAAATCGCCAGTAACTTTTTTATTTTAAATGGAACACCCGATATATTATTTCATTTTTGGATTTCTGAATTTAAGATTCTATTTAATTTTAACATGTTTTCAAGGTCCTAGCACTTCCGGCTATCCGGAAATCGCCAGTAACTTTTTTATTTTAAATGGAACACCCGGTATATTATTTCATTTTTCGATTTCTGAAAAAAAAATCATGATGAGTTCCACCAGGTTTCCCTATACCTATTCAGAACTGTTTCCTAAAACACTGTTTCAACACTGCGCCTTTTACCCATTTTCGATTGGTGCTAAGCGCTTCTGGAATAGACGGGAGCATAAGAATGATACTTTCGAAATCCACATTGACAATTAATTTATCGCATACACGGTGTCCAAAATTTAATAACAAATTAAATTATTTGAAAAGTTGAAAAAGTTCGTTCTTCCAAACGTGACAATCTGTATATTTTTGGATGGTCGGATTCAGAATTTGATTCTGCATCGATTCGCTATAACTTTCCTATATCCCTTTCGCTATAACCTATTTCCAACGGTTTTCTTGTTAACCAATATTTTCTATTTTCATATGATTTTTGCCGGAAACCAGTACATTTCCATCGTTTGGGATAAACACTAGATAACTATAACTATCATGTCATATAATCTATATCACTGTCATATACTCTTCGCGAAACAGACCTCCGATTTTCGTCCGTCCTTAGATTAGAGAACGCATCTTAAACACGGTTCAATAATTCCTCTCTACTTTGTACAGGCCTAGAGTACACTAGTTCTTTTATACGGCACCAGAGGTAAAAATCCGAGGACGTCAAATCGGGTGATCTCAGTGGCCAGTTTCAAAGTCCCTGTGGGTCAATCCACCGATCCTTGAACATCAAGGTCAGCTGCTGGTGTACAGCTATAGTGGAATGTGCTGGAGCACCTGATACCAACTGGTTGCTCTGTCACATGGAGGTAGAACATTTAGGAAATCACTAACAAACTCTCTGAGTATCTCCAGACATCTAGCTCCATTCAAATTTTCATCGTACACTTAATATGCCACTCTTTTGTCCATAATTAAACAAAAAACATTAAAACTAAATTTCCTTATGACACGTGGATGGTCTTGTACCCAATAGTTATTATTTCGGCGATTTATAATTCCTTGCCTGTAGAATTTTGATCTTATCTCTATCTTTTGATCTTATATCTATGATCTTTGAATCTTATGAAGACATCTCGGATCTTCAATCATGAACTCGCAAAAGTCGACTCTTCTTGCCTCATCACCAAGACGTAATCCGAGCACAATTATCTCAGAAAAGGGATACATTTTATGTTTTCTTAATATTCTGTGGATTGATGCTCTTGAAATACCCAAATCCAGCGCTGCTGCTGGAGTTGAACTCCATGGATAAGCTTGAAAATAAGCCAACACGTTCACCTCGTTATCTTCATTATGTATTACAGGCTTTAGGTTATTTCGTGTTGCCCTTACACTCCCAGTTTCCAATAACCGAACTTTGATTCTTGCGAATTTTCCACGAGTCATTGCTGGTAGGTCAGGATATCCTTCGTTAAATAATCTGCATATTCGTCTGATAATTCGTCCACATTTACCATGCGTATAAAACAAATTTAACAAATCAGTATTAGAATATTCAGTATTCTTCATTATAAACTGTACTTGAAAATATTAACAAAATCACTAAAACTGCAAGTAGATACCTCACGAATTTATTAACATTGTTTAAATTATTTTTGTTTATTAGATTATTAGTCTCATCGGCTTTTGATAAAAAATACTTATGGATTAACAAGAAAACTGTTGGAAATAGGTATAGGGAAAGTTATAGCGAATCGATGCAGAATCAAATTCTGAAAGAACGAACTTTTTTAACTTTGAAAATAATGTAATTGATCATCAAATTTTGGACACCCTTTATGCGATATATTGATTATCAATGTGGATTTTGAAAGCATCATTCTTGTGCTTCCGTCTACCCCAGAAGCGCTTAGCACCAGTTAAAAATGGGTAAAAGGCGTAGTGTTGAAAATAAGGTTACATCTTTCAAAATTGCAAAAGAATAAAGATATTTAAGTAACAGTTCAAAATAGGTATCGGGAAACCTGATGGAACTCACCATGAAATTTTCTTAGGAATATAAAAATGAAATAATATACAGGGTGTTCTATTTAAAATAAGGAAGTTACTAGTTACTTCCGGGATAACCGGAAGTGCTATGACCTTAAAAATTTTAAAATGAAAGAGAATCTTAAATAACCCTGAATTCCAAAAATTCAGAATTCTAATTTTTTTTCTAACCATAAAAACATAACTAACATAAAAACATAACTAAAATATATATACGAAGATTTTTGTTAGGTGCTTGACTGGGAACGAGCCCTATCCATCCCTGCAATTGCAGAGCACATCTTTCGCCTCTTGATGTTCAGGCTCGTAGGGTACCGACACATGCTCTCCGACACATCCACAGTAACACACACAAACACAAACACAAACACAAACACAAACACACACACACACACACACACACACGCACACGCACACGCACACGCACACGCACACGCACACGCACACGCACACGCACACGCACACGCACACGCACACGCACACGCACACGCACACGCACACGCACACGCACACGCACAACGCACACGCACACGCACACGCACACGCACACGCATTGCTCATTATGGCGGAGACGCAGGTTGTTGGGCGTTCCACATGAGATTGTAGAACCCAACGGTCAGGGATGTATAACTCCTGACTATTGTTGTCTCATTGGACGCAGCCCAAAGAAGTCAAAAAACTCGATTTATAAGCCATCCGACGAGAGGGTCTACGGAAAAAATAAGGGTTGTTTGATTGTGGAGAGGACTCCCTATTCTTGGCGAGAGAGCATATGTCGGTACCCTGATGAGTCTAACCACCAACAGACAAAACATGTGCCCTCCAATGTAAGGGATGGGTGGGGCTTCCTATATATATATATATATATATATATATATATATATATATATAATATATTATATATATATATTATATATATATATATATATATTGCTGAAGAGAATCAGATGAGTATGATCCGAGTTAAGAAGAATATTACTAGTGATAATTGGTTCTCATGAGTAGAACAAGTAAATCTATTAAAATCAAATAAACTTACATTTGTGGGAACACTGCAAAAAAAATTAAGGAGAAACCCCTATATCATTTTCTGCCGAACAAAAAAAAAAAAGTTGCCGGCTCTTCAGAATATGGATTCATTAATGATATTGTCATATGTTCCAAAAAAAAGAATAAGGTGGGGTTGCTAATCTCTTCTAATTGCTAATCTTATATATATATATATATATATATATATATATATATATATATATATATATAATATATATATCTATATATATATATATATATATATATATATATATATATATATATATATATATATATATATATATATATATATATATTATATACACACTGATGAGTCTATCCACCAACAGACAAAACATGTGCCCTCCAATATATATATATATATATATATATATATATATAATATATATATATATTGCTGAAGAGAATCAGATGAGTATGATCAGAGTTAAGAAGAATATTACTAGTGATAATTGGTTCTCATGAGTAGACACAAGTAAATCTATTAAAATCAAATAAACTTACATTTGTAGGAACACTGCAAAAAAAAATTAAGCAGAAACCCCTATATCATTTCTGCCGAACAAAAAAAAAGTTGCCGGCTCTTCAGAATATGGATTAATTAATGATATTGTCATATGTTCCAAAAAAAGAATAAGGTGGGGTTGCTAATCTCTTCCATGCACCATAATGAAAATAATGATGATAATGGTAAGCCAGAAATAATTCAATATATCTTGACCAAAAGGAGGTGTTGACAGCCTGGATCAAAAATGTAGTGTCTACTCTTCCAGTCGTAGAACCTGGTGGTGACCAATGGCGATTTGTTATAGGATGATAGACATAGCATCTGTCAATATATATATAATATATATATTATATACTATATATATATATATATATATATATATATATATATATATATATATATATATATTATATATATATATATATATATATATATAATATATATCTCACCGCTGATCAACGCAGGTTTTATAACATGAATGATGGCCGTGAAGTTAAATAGTGCATTAAGCGTATTCTCAAATTGAAAGATGAAGCTCCAGGTGAAGGGGGGTCAGACTGTTGCGAGAACCACATGTAAAAGATGTCCAGCAAAAAAGAAAGAGAAACAACTCACATTCGTAACATTTGCTAAATTCTCATATGTTTGCAATGCACCGAAATAATTTGAAAATAATGCGCAAACTAAAAAATAATCAAATTTGAGGCCTTGAAGTTTTTTTCGTCAAAGTTAATTTTTTGTTGTACTAATATTTATTTGTATTCTTAAGGTTTGGTTTTTGAGTTCTTTTGTTATATAGAATAAGTTTATGTTTCATTTTAACTTGAATTGAAAAACAACAATACTTATATGTCAAAATAAAACAAAAATGTTACGTTGTATTTATTATGTAATCATCGAAAATTGCATTGTTTTATTAAATCTGCTCTGATAGTAAGGTTTTGAAGTATCCAATAACTTCAGAAATCAGTTTAAAAATAAGCGGCACTTTATTATTACTTAATGTAATTATTTATTGCTGCTAAAAGATGACTGGTAGAAATTACCCGACATCTGTGGTCACGTTTCTATTATCAAGTGTCTGTGTTCAAGGGTTAAATTAAACTGAAAATATTACTAGATAATTATAAAATAACTTTTAATTATTCTCTGGAATTATTTCAATCTAGAAAATACAAAACTTATTCTAGTAGAATTGTTTTTAGGCATAAGAAGACTGATATATTACCAGAAGACACTCTACCAATACTAGTTTAGGGTAGCGGGAGGTGCTCTTACACTATCCTGGTGGAAGACGGACCTCTTCAGGGAATTGGTGATCCTGCCCTTACCAGCCCTTAATTCCTCCTGGGGGAATTTTGCCCCACACTGGAAACCTTACCCGTTCCTATTATTATTCCTATTCCTGCAAGCTACAACATCTGGCAACGAAAAAGGTTGCCGGAAACAACGTGGCAACCTTATCCTGGATACCAGTAGTCGGACTAGTCCGGTCAAGCCAGATTACGTGCGGATCAATCGTGTAGAACAAAATGGTTCCGAATACCCTTCCGATTCGGATATCCGGGGAAGGTGCCTGCGCGGATATATATCTGATTATATATATCATATATAATCAGAATTAGAAGCTAGTTTAGCAGGAGAGATTCCATTAAACATTTATAGGTTATCAATTGTGGGATGATCAGTTAGAGGTAAATGAGAATGATATAAAAATCAACAGAAAAAATGTGATACATGCTAGGGATCTATGGAAATTTGGTAGCCGAAATGTAAGAGGAATCAACGGAAAGGAAGATTAATTAATATATCAATTTGAGAAGACTGAAGAAGATAGATGAATTTGAGAAATTTATCGCGCTCACTGAAACTAAGAGACAGGGAAAAGGGGCAATTAACCTAAGAAATAGGCATCTGTTGTTGTATAGTGGTATTGACAGATGGGCCTAGGAATGAGTTGGACGCCTAGTGTTTAGAGTTAGCATAAAGCTTGCTTCTAACTAGAAGTTTATAAGCGAGAAGATGATGGGTTTTCAATGGCGGATAACTAATGGTAAGAAAACTACAATATTAATAATACATGCTCCTAACGAAAACAAGCAACAAATTAAAGAACTGTTCTGGTTAAAACTATGGACCAAGTAGAAAAAGCAGAATATATGATAGTGGGAGACTTAAACGGTAGTGTTGATAACGATTATAAAAGCAGCGTGGGAGTGGTGGGACAATTCGGTGAAAGGACTAAGAACACAAACGGAAATATTATAGACTTTTGAATTTTAAATTATCTAATAGTAGAAAATACCTTCTTTAAACATAAAGATGTACATAAATATACGAGAGGGTAAAAAGTAGACAAGAAAAGTCCATAGTAGATCTTCAGATCAGATTAGATTTATATTTAGTGAATGGCATTAGAATCAAGAAAGGGTTCGAAATAGGATCAGATCACTACCTGGCAGAAGTGAGATGTAGAGGATCAATGAAAGTAGTTTGTAAGAAAAAATAAAACAAAGAATTTGAAAACATTAGAAGCTATAGGATACCGGAGGAAGATTTGAAGTTAATTTACCAATCCGAAATAAGTGAACAAATAAGAACACAACGAGGTTTAGATTTAAATGAATTGGAATTCCTATGTAATACTTTTAAAGAAATAGTAATAGGGGCAGCAAAAACAGTGTATGATATTGTTAGATACAAAAAAAAGAATAGAAAACATACACCATGGTGGAATGACGAATTTAAGTATGTTAATGAAAAGAAAAAAGCATGGAAGAAGTATTTACAGACGGGAAATATTGGTGATCATAATGTATATAAAGAGAAAAGAAAACAAGTTAACGTTTTCATTAAAACAGAAAAATAGGAATCGTGGGAAGACTTTGATTGCGAAAGAGTTTTTGTATGCAGATGAGTTAATTTTACGTCTCCAAACGAAACCGAACTAATAAGGTTAGTTGAAGAGTGGTAAGAATCTTTAAGACAATTCGGGATGGAAATAAACCAAGAAAAAAACGAAATTTGTTTAGTTTGTAAGGAAGAAGATATAACAATAAATATTATTCGCAGCGGTTAAACGCTGCGAAGGAGCTAAAATATTTGAGAGTAATTATAGACAGCAAAGGGAAAATTGAAACAGACATCAACAATGGAATTAAATCAACAAGACTATTCCATGTTTTGAAATTACTTATCCTGAACAAGAGGGAAGTACCTACAAAGAGAGTTTGCGTTCCTAGTCTTCTATATGGAAGTAAATTAAGGGGTCTAACCAAGAGATTATAACCCAAAATGACAGTCAAGAAGATGACCAGACCATTGAAAAATAAAGGGGTTGACAGGAGAGATAGGATAAGAAACGACGTTATTAGGGAAAAACTGGGAGTGATTCCTATTACAACACTGATTGGGGAACGCCAACTATAATGGTTTGGTAACGTGATTAGAATTAAAGTTAAATAATCCGGTTAAAGAAATTTAGCAAGCAGGATGGGAGAGGAAATCTTTTCTTCTCCCATCCTGCAGACCAACAAAGATCAGGCAGACCAACAAAAACTTGGAACCAAGAAGTAGTCCAAATTCTTAAAACTAGAAACTGCAAAAACCGAAAATTTTCGAAGAGTTTGCAAAAAAGAGTTTTGCAAATAAGCCTCGACACCTGATGATATGAGAGGATCCAGATAAGTAAGTAATGTTATCAATTGGGACAAGACATACTACTGTGCTATGATTTTTCATGGCTTTAATGTTGGTTTATTTGAGGTACATTTGCACTACTGCATATTTACCTTGGTTCACCCTCACAAGTTATTCTTTAATTTTAAAAAGAAATTGACTGATTCACATCTTAATTACTTAACATCTTAAATTGAACGAATGGATGAATTCATCAATTATATGATATGATTGATGAATTCATCAAGATATGAATTCATCAATTCATATCTTTTTTGATACAATTTGAAAAATTTGGGGATGTGACATCTTTATAGAAATTTGGAGGCAAGTCTACTTAGAAGATTAAAGTTTTGTATCAAGCTTAAACTAGTTTGTAGTATCGTCCTGAAATAGATATAGATTTCTTACATCCCCAAAATTACAGAATTACCCTTGACACTCGTTTTCAATGTATTTTAATATATGTTGATAGATAATATAGCCAATATATTTGACAGAATAACTTCAAAGGTGCAACTACATCAGATAAAAGTACTTTAACTACATTATAAAACAATTCTTCTATTGAAACCTTTGATGTGAAACTAAATTCGAAGAGGTTTTTTAAGGTTCTCGACGCGCGTTTTGCCAAACATGTTAGCAATATCAGGAGATGATATAATTTCCTGATTTTGTTAACATGGAAAGATGAAATCATCTCTTGATGATGTTTACATGGTTAGCGAAAAGTGCGTCGAGAAGTTAAAACAAAATGCATTGTGTTTACTAGTAAACCCTTTGAGTTTAGTACATTGTAAAACTCAATAAGCCTATATCTATGTATGAAAGGTTTTGTTAAGTCAATTTGGAGTTTTTTTATTTATAATCCACATTAAAGCATCAATTTTTACAATTACATGTTTACTTTTAGTTTTATAAAGAAAAACTCTACTTGAGCTGAAAGCATGGAAAAAAACAAATTATAATGTGAAGCCCTAAACATTTTTAAAATCTTGATGATTTTGCTCTAAATCTAAACTGAAATAATCACCTAAATTTCTCCACTCAGTTTCAGTCATTAGATGTGGTCTTGGAACTAATTTTGCCAAATCTGGTGGTAATATTACATGGCGATATTCAAAATTATCATCATAGTACTTTTCAGAATACTGAATATTTTCAACTGGCATCTGAAAGGAGATAATATTGAAAACACTTTATTTATATCTGCACAGCTATATTAGACGAGTAATATAATTTAGAATATACTGGCACATTAAACCTGAACATAACTGAAAAATATAGAAAATACCTTGAGCATAGAGAAAATACAATTTAAATTTAATGTTGTCAAATGTAAACTTCTTATTTCGTCTACAAATTTTTTTGTTAAAAAATTTGAGTTAAAAGTTGAATACCTCTTTGCTCTTAGTTTAATTATATATATATATTTATTAGATTCGATCAAACAGGTTAGCTATTTATTTGTTAAATTTTAATTTAAATTTAAATTTAAATAATTACCGGCAAAATGAACAATAGTATTCTAATTGCAACACGAAATATGTAATATCATTCTTATTATTTGTAAGTCATTTACCGTAAATAACTAATACCATGAAATACTAATTACTAGTAAATATTAAACTAGAGATTTCGGTTTTTGATTTAAATAAATCTAAAAAAATTAATTTCTCGGCGTCCTTAGGTTAACTGTACACAACTACCAATAGGTTATTAATTTGGGTGTTGCCAAGTTTATGCGATTATTTGTAAGAGCTGTTTTATCTAATTAAACCTGATTTTACGATAATTACTTTTGAAGCCTTACAAATAACGGACACATTAATAAATCACATGCAAATCGATGGTTATTTACATTGAAAATATGGTTCAATTAGTAGCAACGTTGGAATTTATTTTTTGTGTATAGTTAATACGTACAATTAATGTGAAATTAGCCGCAACTGTTTTCAACTTATATATGACAATATTTTATTCTAACGGAAAATCCGAAAATAATTCTCAGATTAGATATGTTATTTAATTTTTTACAAGAAAATTACATTTTATTCAGAAAATTGGGAATCGAAGTCATTTTCGGGATCAGTGGCAAAATCATGCGAGTACTACGCACGTCAAAAATTTCACTCATTGTCAAGGTGCTGTAGAAAGTAGAAACGATGACATACATTTTAGTAATTGTTTAAAACGTGAAACATTGCTAGTTCGAATTTTTATTATTAGTAGTTAGTATTGTACATATATAGAAAATAACATGAGTGATTCAACTGAAAATTCCTCGAATGCTCAGGCACCTAGAGGGGTAAATTTTGAAGCTTTAAAGGTTCATGTTATTGCCCATAAAATTGATTGTGGTCTTTGGGCTATTCGGATGCTCCTTATTCTTTTCTCAATAGGTTATTTTATACCAATTTTTGGGTAAGTTAATCCTTTTTTAATATCCTTTTAAAAATGTATTTACTATTTGTCTTTGGTTAGTTAGTTAACATTTCTTCATTTGTATGTAGTAAATTTTTATCTATGAATAATAGTTTAATAATTTTCAAGGATGTCACTTTTTTATATTAAAGGTCAAAACGCATTCAAACCTGTTTTACATACATTTATTTAATCTCTAATTTGTAACACAACAAATTATGTTAAAAACAATAATTGTATGTTGATAAAGGTTGAAATACGTTTTTTTAAATTAAATATATTGTTAATTATTTAAGCAGTATTACCTTAAACTCTTGCAATTGTTTTGAAACTATACAATGTTTTGTACTTCAGATCATGTACTTACTCTATGTTCTTAACTCTGAAAAAAGAAATATATATGTTAACCATATAACTACATATGAACATATTATGTTAACTATTGAATTTATATGCCTAATAGATTTTGTTAGTAAATTTCAATCTCTTAGTTGTATGAACTTATTGTAATAAATTGCAAAGGAAATTAAATAAAAAAAAAGACATGATATGATAAATTTAGATACATGTAAGTTAACAGTTATAGAATAATTATGATAAATAAAAATTCAAGCAGAATGCATAACCCGTTAATCTCAAAATTGATCTCTAAATCCACATAATTCAGAAAATATACAGGGTTTACTTACACATTGAAGTATCTTAAGACAAATTAAATAACCTATATTCTAGCAAATGTTATAAGAAAATTATATATTTTTAGGCCTGTATTTTTAGGCTCTTTCTATTAGATCTGTATTAATTCAAATTTTTATACAGCATAGCCCAGGGCAGTTTTTGATGTGCATTAGTTTTTCAGCATCTCTTTTTACATTGCCTTGCCAGCATGTTTTTGATCTATCTATCTTTCTGCTACTTTTCATCCACTGATTCCCCTTGTGGTATTCAGCTTCTTATCGCGGGTCCCGCCCGGTCCATCTTTGTATAATTGCTGTACACTTTACTATCGTCTTTATTTTGTCTATTTATTTCTAAACTAGCTCTTGGTTTTCACCTCCATTTAATCATAAGTCCCTCTTAATGATTTTTTCAATTGTGCAAATATGTATATGCTATTATCCGTTTTTCTTTATTTATCGCTGTTCCATTTACATTTAATTCTGTTTCGCTGATGACTTTGTTCAATATGATGTTAAATAGGACTACTGCCAATCCACCCCTCTGTCGCAAACGTTCTCCGATCATAAATTCTATCAGTTAAGCATTGTCATGTGAGTTAATTCATCCAAGGCCTCGCGTACGCGATCGTACGTCTATCTATGTCTATGAACTATCATCTATCGTTTCCTTTATTATTTAAACTTTTTAAGTTCTGCAAAGCAATGACATGCTAGGATAGTTTTTGCATTTCCATGTGTCTCTTTTCTTATGAAGTGGGCATATTACTGCCTGCTGCCACTTTTCAGACATCTGCTTACTATTCCAGATGTTGACTGTTAATTGATGAATGACCTGAGCTAATTCTTTGTGTCCAAGCTTCAGTAGTTTTAAAGGTATGTTGTCTGTCCCAGGAGCTTTATTGCCTTTGAATTTCATTAAACTTTCCTCCACCTCCTGTAACGATGGTACATCTATCAGTGACTGCGCTGATTTAATAAGCTGGGGCTTGCCATCTGATCTTCTCTGGTAATTCCCTTTAACATCGTTCCAAAATATTACTTCCATTGCTCTAGCATGAGATCCATATTGGTGTAGCTTGTTACTATCTTAATGCTCTGGAAAAAAAATTCTTGTCTCCTGTATTTCATATCATATGCTTCTTGTATTGTCTATCGGTTAAGCATTGTCATGTGAGTTAATTCATCCATGACCTTGCGTACGCGGTTTTAGTTGCTCCCGTTTTTTCTTCTTGCATACAGGCTTGGCCTTCTTTCTCAGTCTCTCAAATTCTTCTCTTTATTGTTTTCAGTCTAAATTATATTTTATTGATTTAACTTTTTCTCTTATCAGAGAAATACCGCAGTCAATAAATCTTGGATTAATTAGTCATAATGATGAACGATAAAATGGGGTCTGTGTAACCCATTAACATCTTTAATGTTTGCAGATAATTATTTACTTAACTTTGTTTTAAAAAGTTTTCCACATTAATGTTAATGCATTTGATCGTGTAACAATTAGACAATATTGTTGATCAGTTAGTGGTGTAAATGCTACTTTGCTTTTTTACTATTTTTTAAAATATTTTTAAGCAGTCTCAAAATGTCGACCTACTATAGAAATGTCACTGAATTCAAACTGTACACATAAAAAACATGTGTTAATTAAGTTGTATTTGTTAACAATCAATTGCCCACTCTATAAAGACCTTTGTATATGTCTTAATAGACGTCATTGTACTTTAACTTAACATTGGTCTGTTATGCAGGTTAGCTTGAGTTATTTTAATCTTTTTAAGGTAGGGTCAGTTGGGGTACAGTGTAACAAAAAAATAATTTTTATTTTTAGAAAAACACCGTTTATAGTATCTTCCTTTTATTATTGTCTAAAGAATCAGTAGCATTTTAACATTTATATTAGGCTTAAAAAATATTGAAATTATACTTAGAAACTATTTAATTTGGCAGTTTTCTGAGATCACAATTTGGTTATAGTGTGCCTGGGGTGGTGTAACAGTAAACAAAATAAAATATGAAAAATAAAAATTCTTTAACCTCAATGATGCTTCCCTAACATTTTTGGGAATCATAACCAAATAAATTCAAGCAAAAAAAAATTATGAAAATCAGTTTTTTCTAACTTAAATTAAATCTCCTCAATACATTTCTGCGGTCTGGGAATAAGTAGTAATCAGCCTGTTGTTTTGCCTTTTTTTCCATTTTAGGTAACGGCAATAAAAGTTCAATGTCATTCAATCTAGTAGCAAGATTATTAGAGTATGCAAGAGTGGCATATTTATCTCCCTCATTGCCATTATCTGTCATTATATTTTTTGGACATCTCAGTAAAGATACAGGGATGTCATTGCTATCTGAACTGATTGATGGTCTTCCTCACTTTTATATTTTTGTGCTTTGGGGTTTTCTTTTTACGTTTTTGGTCCTCTCTTTTCTTAGCTGCTTCTTCAAATTCCTGTTTAATTGGTGGTGATACAACTTTTTCTTTCTTTTTTAGAAAGTTTGGAACCGGGCTTTGGATATTCTCTACATTCAATTGAGCTCACCAAAATGTTGTCTATAGGTTCAGGATCACTTTTTCTGAAGTTTAAATCGTTAAGACTCACCTGATCACTAAGCACCTGTCCTTCAGAAGCTTGTAGCAACAACGGTGTAGAAGCTTCAGGGGCCGCAGACTGGTTTGGGACCTGTTCGTTCTGCTGCAACAAGGAAGCTTCAGCTTCCTTAGGACGGTTTGTGACCCCGTTTGGCATAAAATCGTCATCTGTGAAGATATCTTTATTGAAAGAAAATATACTTATTTTCATAAAACCGGAGTTTATATTGATGGGCGTCATTGCTTTTTCGAACGATCCAGTAGTTTTGCAATATTATATGTTGTCAATGGCGTTCCCGGATGACGGAAAAGCCATGAATTTATTGCGGCGTTGTAATAAGTCTTTAAAGATCCAAACACCGACACATTAAGCGGCCGTAATTTGAGGCTGGAATGTGGCGGAACGGTAAGCAGAGTCAGACCGTTTTCTTTAGCTATGTGCAAAGCCTCCGGAGCCAAGTGGCTGTCGTGGTTATGAAATGTGTGATTTTAAATTTTTCCTGGGATGCTTTTGCTGCCAATACCTTTTTTGGTTTTTGTACCGTGGTCGTAACGGTCTCACCAAGACAGAATAGTCTAGTGCCATCGCTAAAACTAGAAAACCTCATTACCCTTGATATTGTGCCATTTGAATGACGTAGCTCTTGAAAGGCTGCAGGCTTCTGGTTTTCACAAACTTAAATCAGGGTTTCTTTTTCGGAAACCATGCAACCAATCTTTTCCTGTATTTTGTCTTTCTTCTCAAGTTGCTGGTATCTTTACCTTGTATTCGTATTTACCTTGTAATCGTATCAAGACCGTAGCATATTTTTGAGCATGTTATTAGATATTTTAGTGCTGCTTTTTGAGCACTTGAAAATAATTTGTTAACCGCGTAATTCGGCGTCAATTGCAAATTTGCAGCTTCCTCGTCTAAACAATTATTTTTTCTCTACATAGCGATGTACAAAGTACCGTAATTCACGTTCTTTCTCTCGACTGCTTCTCGCAAAAGTACTCCTTTTTCTTCCAACTGTATTGCTTCTTTCATATCGTTTGCATTATGCAGACCAATTTTTATCTTCCTACTCCGATTTCGAACCATTTTCGATGTATACACCTAGAAGAAAAAAAATATTCAAGAGGGCACACTATAACATGTTACACTGTGCCCCGTTACACTGTACCCCACGTCATACTGTACAAAACAAACATTCCTTTGAATTTTATAGGATAAAAATATCGATAAACTTTGTGGACATTTTAAACACCGACTTTCGAATTTCCGATTACCTAACAATGTGATGTTCGATCAGCTGTTTAAGATGGCTGCACATGATATTGTCAAAACACCTAAAGAGACAAGGAGATTCTTAATGTTACATTGTTTCCTGTGTTAGGGTAAGCTCACATCAGACGCGCTTCGCTTAGAGCGACGCGCCTTACAGCTTATGGGAAAGCGTAGGAGAACGAAACCCTTAGTTAAAATGGTTTGTGTTCAAACCACGTGCGTTAACCTGTATACCTAGAGGTATGATATGTGGAGCGCGGAAAAACGCATTGTAACGGTTTAGAAGTAGGAAATAAAGTTGGAAAGGATGGATTTTGTACTCACCTAAGTGTTAAAACTAAACGTTGTTCTGCTGAAATCCTTTCTCGAAAATTGGTTCCAATCCCAGATGTGTAGAAAGAGGTTCTAAGTGACGAAGAAGGAAATCAAGAGATTCCTTTGATATCCTTAGAATTGGAAACATTTTCTGGATATTTTCTAGCATAGCTCGATAGAGATGATATAATCCTCCGAGCGGCTGCCTATATACGTTGGTTTCTTGATCCCATATGCGTTTTGGACGCCCTTTTCTATTCATTTTCACCGTAAAACTTTCGAGTAATAACATTTTCCTTATAATTCGTGACGGAGCCATGGTGCACTGTTTCTAAAAGCGGTTTCCAAAGAGCGTCCGATATGAACCCACGGAGGTTCGCTTAACGCTAAGTAAGGCGCGTGGCTCTAAGCGAAGAGCGTCTCATGTGAACGTACCCTAACACTGCTCCCCACTTGACCCTACAATACATTTTTCCATTATACACTGTTAAAAGGCAAATATAATTCTGCGGGATACATACATATACATATAATCCAAAAACTGCCTGTAGGTCCCATTTAGGTGTAGGGTTGCTATATTTTTTTTTTTACTAATTGAAACATATATTAACATTTGATAAATTTGCTCCAGGCTCTTCTGTTCTACGTACGTACGTTTTTTCTCCTGTACATCCTCGTATCGTTTTGCCTGTTCTGGCTTTCCATATCTGCTTAACTGGTACTTCATTCCAAATTCTCTGCATACGCCCCTACTATCCTAGGTATCGTTCTATCCCCTACTATCCTATCTATCGTTTGCATTATTTTCCTCCTGTTTAAAAATCCGTTATTTATGGCATAATAATTTAGTTTTTCCCTTCTGCTGTTGAAGTCTATTTCTTGTTTTCCTTTTTCCTCTAATAAGACACCCAAATAACTATTAACTTGCTGTATTTGGCTTCCATCGATCGGAATCTACATACTTTTTTGTTCTTTTGTAATAGCTGTTTTTTCTGTATTCATCTTCATTCCGTATTTTTGCGATATTTTATTCCATGTTCTCTTGTAAATGTGTCTCTTTCCTTGCCATGATTACTACATCATCGGCGAAGAGAATTCCGTGATTTTTATTCCCTATCGATTTATATGTCTTATGTACAATAGTTTTGTCTTGGCTTACCTCTTTGATTATATATCCATAAATTCTACAAACAAGTGGGGGGTTAAGAAGTGTTCTACGTTGGTCACTCGCCAGTCGGTAGCCTTCCTGATAAACTTATGAGTAAGCATATATCTAAGGGTTGATAGCTTGGGGAGGGTGCTGACCTGGGTTGTCGGTGGCTGATGACCGCGGTTCGGAACCCACGTTAAGCAGTAGGTCCAGTCGCTAAACAGGCTTGTAGTTGCTGATGCGTCTCTAACCCCACTCCTTAACCTTAACCATATCCTTTTGGATATGCAAAGTATATTACTTTTACCTTGTTATATTTATATTCTATTTATACGAGGTATATTTTTAAATAAGGTCCGTTTTTTAATAAGAAGAAAAAGACTATAAATATTATTAAAATATATTTTTTCCATGTTCTACATACTTTTATCTACTTTTCTACATAATTTTCATTTATGTTTAAACCTTTGTCATACCGCTCAATAAGTTTTTGAATTCTGACGTTAAAGAAATCTGCCACCTGTAAAAAAGTCCAATCCATGACTGCATTCTTCGTCGTAGCTGAACCGTTGTCCACCAAGGAACTCCTTTAAGTATCGAAACAAGTGAAAATCACTGCGTGCAAGGTCTGAACTGTAAGGTGGATAATCCAGTTCTTTCCATCCAAAAGACCTGATTAGACCTTGTGTTGGTGCAGAAACATGTGGCCTTGCATTGTCATGGAGCAACATCACACCAGAAGACAGTAGGCCACGCCGCTTGTTTTGTATGGTACGCCGGAGTGTTCTCAAGGTGACACAATAGGCATCAGAATTGATTGTTGTGCCTCTCGGCTGTGCCTGTCCCAAAAGACAGTTGCCATTATCTTTTGTGCTGAAATTGTCTGTTTGGCTTTCACTCTGGTTGGCGACGATGTGTGTTGGCATTCCATTGACTTGTGCTTGGACTCAGTTGATCTATCTCCCTCCTGATTGCTTCGAGTCAAAAACGGTAAAGTACAACCTAATCTATTTGTTTTGTAATCGTCAGAAAGCAGTCTTGGAATCTACCGAGAACACAATTTTCGATAATTCAGTATCTCCGAAACAATGGTGTACAAAACTGACCTTGAAACCTGTGGAAATTCACTTGATAACTTTGAAATCGTGAATCGTCGTTACACTCAATTTTGTTGTCCACGCCACGAACCAAATTTTTAGAAATCAAAGAAGGTCGGTCAGGGCGTGGTTCTTGAACATTCTCATCCACTTTCGATAGCATTATCACCGTAAACCCGACAAATCTGGCGGTGAATTTCCGCTGCTGCCAAGTTTCTTGCACTCAAGAATCGAATTGCAGATCGTATCTCACAGTCAACAACTCAATTTTCTTAAACACTATAAACTTCTATAGCTCAGCACACAGATAGACGATATGGCTGCAAATGGCGCCAAAACGCGTCATTCTCACTCTCATTCACGAACGGACTTTATTTAAAAAATACCCCTCGTAGTATATTCTACTTTATCTGTGGCTTTATGCTTCTATCTTCTTCTATCTGTGGCTTTGTGCTCCTCTGCTTTTCGTAAATCAATTTTATGATTGTCTTAAGTTGCTTCTATTATTTTAGAATTTTTTTGTTAAAATATTTTATATATTTTTACTACTGTATTTAACAGGGTAATACCCGTGTAGTGGTTACAATCCTTCTAATCTAATTTTTTGTATGTGGATACTATTTGTCCTATTGCCTGGTCTTTTGGTACCTCTTGTGCTTTCAACACTTATATATTTGTGATAATATTTTTATTCCTTGTTCATCCATTTTTAAAAATATTTCTACTATAATTTTATCGAATTCTGGCCATTTTTGGTTTATAGCCTGGTTTTAATTTCTATTGTTGAAATTTTCTCATTGTATTAATTTTCATCATCTTTTGTTTCTTCCTCTTGGTCATTCCCTACTACTACTGCGTTGTTTGTGTCCAGTAGTTCTTGAAAGTGCTGTTTCCATTTATTTATTTTTTATTCTTGATTGTTATTGTTTTCATTTCTGATAATATTTTTCAGCACATTGGAAAATAACTTTTGGTGGCTTCTGCTATTTCTTTCCATTTTCTCTGCAAACTATTTCCTCGATGTTCCTTGTTATTCTTTATATATCTCGTACGATCTTTCTGTTTTATTGGTGCGATCTTTTTGTAATATATCTTCATTATTATTTTAATTTCCTGTCTAATTTCTTCAGTCCACCATGGTGTGTGTTCCTGGTAGTTCTATGCACACCGCATGTTTTTGGCTGTTCTTAATATACTCTTACTGGATGTATTCCACTTACATTCTATACTCTAGTCCAGAGGTCGCCAACCTTATCAATGTGTTGAGCTACTTTAATAATAATCAAATAGAGAGAGCTATCTAAACTTGTTTAATGTAATAATGGGAACACATTTTCGATGTACAAGATACCTAAATTGGTATATCAAGCTACCGAAATTATCCACGCGAGCTACTGGTAGCTCGCGATCGACGAATTGGCGACCCCTACTCTAGTCTATGTTACTTTCTTCCTAATTCCTTTTTGACTTCTCTATCGTTTTCTGTTATTACATAATTCATTTTGTAAGTTCTCATGTTCTATTTTGTTACGTAATTCTGTATTGTTTTTGTATATTTTGACCCATTTATCAGAAATAGTCTGCAGAAATTTAATTTAAATCATCTGTTAAATCATGAAATGTTTAACAAATATATTATTATGTTAGGTGGTATTATCTGATACGGTTTTGTGATAAAGAATAAACACTATTTGCTTTATAAGTCCTAATTCATTACAACATCAATTTTGTTGCAGAACTTTTTACTGTTTTATAAAATATTCATGTTAATGTCGTGATACTTTTAACTTTTTTAATTATAGGATTCGTCAAGAATAAGTGTTGTCGACTTATAATTTTGAAATAAACATACTTTAGTTTTTAAAAAGTTTATTCGAAAATTGAGATGAATCCATTCTATCTCAATGCACCATCTATTTAGCCTTCAAGGCCCTTGGCTTTTGATACCCTTATACCGCTAAGTATTTGTTTATTTGGTTGCCTATATTAAGTCATCTTGCCAGATATCGACCGCAATTGACGTCGCTTAACTTCAGTTATCGACACCTAATGTTCGACGTGGAGCGGCTCGCTCTTTGGGCTTCCTCATCCATTACATTTTGAAAATGTGACTGAATGTCCAGTCCGTATTTGCTTTGCAAAGAGTTACTGTTGTAAAATTTTTCAATCACTTTTTCATATAGACGTGGCTCTTATAATAATTCGTCGGATCTTGTTTCCACTCAGCCCACTCACTCTTGCGATTTCAAAGCTATTGAATATCACATAGATTAATTTTTCGCGTTTATAGTTGCCCAATACTGCATCAGTGTTATTTCATACTTACCATAACGATTATGGATAACAAAAGACACTCTGAAGAAAACGATCAAAAATTTGGGGTTTCACCAAGAAAACTATTCACTGATCTTTATTATATTTCCGAGATATTTTACTAATTTTTTTTTCTCCCCTTCGTTTTACCGTTTCGTGTCAGTCATTTTCTAATTCTTTTTCCAATCCTTCATATTTAATGTCATTGTCTTCATCTCCCGCAAAGTTTTACCTCTTCTCCCGCGTCTACTATTTGTTGTATCCATGGTTTTCTTGATCTACCTTTTTTTGTTGTGTCTTTTTATCAATCATTCGGATTCTGATGGCGAAATCAATTTAGTTGTCAATTTTCTATATTGATCCCCGCTTGGTCATTTCTCTGGTCATTCTTCTTAGGTGCGTCATTTCCATTGCACTCATCTATCCCCATATCCACCACCACTCCCCATAAGTATTTCTTATATATTGTCCAATTTTTGCTTGCATACAGTAGTATTACAATGGATATTCATTGTATATTTTTAATTTTGTTTCCTTCTTTAGTTCTTTTTTCCTAGTAATGTATTTAACGCATAGTACAGTCTGGTTGATTTTCTCGCCTTGTTAGTTAATTCCAATGATATGTTCCCATCAATCATTATGATACACCCTAAGTATTCATACACATATGTCCAAAAGTTTGGAATATTCAAATTTTTTTTTTTTTTTTGATACATTTAACTGAGGTAACCGATAGTTGGACATTAATTTTAAATAAATAAGCAAAGATTAATATCTAAAAATTTGTATTCTATGAATAACAATTGTTTTGACACAGTATCTTTTTCAAATTCAAAATTGTATTTGAAAAAGGCAATGTGAGATGAAACAATTATTATACATACATTTTTATATATAGTGGAAATTTTTAGATATTAATCCTTGCTTACTTATTTTTAATTAATATTAAGTTTTTCTTTTATTCGTTTACATAATCATTTTATTACAACTCTTACTGGTACCAAATAAAACTCGATACAAATGACCAATGTGCCTAAAATTGATTTATTATTTTGGAGTCAAAAAATTACAATTCCCTACTTGGGTCTGTACACTTGTTTGTTTTGCTCTATGGTCGTGTTTCCTACTTGGGTCTGTAATGTGATGAAAATCGCGAAAACCCCATTTTTTTTACCTTTGACCTCGAGTCAATTTTTTCCCACGTACCGAATCGATGGGAAATTTTGAAATGTTATTTTTAATTATGTTTTGAACAATTTTACTCACTTCCAGCTTGATGTGGATTTATGTGCCTTCACTCTTATTTTTCTGTCTAACTTGACCGGACTACAGGCTATATTTCGACTAATCTATGAAAATACGCCACTCGGAAGGTACAGGTTCCATATTAAGCTCATTCATTAAACCATTAATATCACAACGGACACATAACGATCCTTCCATTTTATAAAAATTTTAAAATGTTACATTCCGTTTTCGGTAAAATGAAACACTTACATTTTTGTCTAACAGGTTCCACTGTTGAAGTTTGGAACCAAGTATTTCCAATTTTTGTTTTGATAATCCGAGGTCACATACCAAATCATTTCATTCATTCTGAGTTATTAAGTGAGGTTCTCTGGTAATTGTTAAAAATGTTCGGCCACAACTGGTGTTCTCAGAATGTTGTGGATCAGTCAGATCCTGATGAAGAATTAGAATCATCAAGAAACAGGTTTAAAGGCGCAATCGGTAGCGATAGTTCCTGGCTATGAGGAACTGGCTGAGGAAGTGCAGAAGGCAAACTTGGATGCTGAATGTTGTCCCTTTGCTTTTTTGAAATCCCTTCTGTTTTAGTGATACAAAAGCAGCAATCACTTGCATGGTCAGTAGGTTCTTTCCACACCATAGAAACAGCAAACGGCATAGAATTTTTCTTGCGATGCATTCATTGCACTAAATATATTATTTATTATTGTTTGCTGTGTAGCAAACATGAGGAGTCCAACTTTTATCTCCAATTTGCCACTTAAAATATAAAAAATAGGCTTTTTTGACTTCCTTCGGATATGGATCTATAACATGGAACTATAACAAAATTTATCAGGTGGATTTTTGCAAAATCGACGACTAGAATTTGCCATTTTATATAAAATCGACTTAAACACTGGACTGTACTGTAAACGAGACAGAAGCAAATTAAACCATAGAAAACAATAAAACTGCCCTTAAAGGTTCGTAGAATGCTGGGGAAATACCCCCTCTACACAGTCTTGTCTCGTGGTAATTCCTACATTGTTCAGTCCAAAGTCAGGTACAAATAATTACAACGATCCCATGATATAAAAGAGAAGCAGTTACATGAAAATGTGACGCGCTACGCCATTTCTGTGAAAAGGTGTTTAAATAACAACCTAAGTGGAACACAAAAAGAGTATTCTGATCAATGTTACAAAAATCATGCCGACCTGTATTATATCGGTAGAAGTATTTAAAATGAAACAATGATAGTTAAATTAAATGAAGTCCAATAAAAACAACTAGTTAGAAGGATATTCTCGTAATTGACGTGACTACAGTACTGTTGTACTTCAATAACATAGGTTAGCATATGAGTTTATACTAAAAGATTATTTTTTTTTTTTTAACTACTATTTGTTACTTTGTCCGTTGACATATTACAGTAAATTGTTTCTTTTTCAGAGGTGCCCAGAGTGCTTACTACAAAGTCCTTATAGCAAATGCTGCTATTAGTGCCCTAAGACTGCATCAAAGATTAGGAAGAGTTCAACTTTCCAGACAATTTTTATCGGAACTGGTGTTGGAGGATAGTTGTCATTACTTGTTTTATTCATTAATTTTCATCTATGTAGCGCCTATTAGTCGTATCCTTTTTGACTTTTCTGTGATATTTTATTTTTCACGGTGTTTCCAAAAATGACAAGTATAAAGAACTACAGGTTACTTATTTGAGTCACTCTATATATTTTGAGTTACAAGAAAACTGTAAATTATTTTTAGTGCACATATTGTGACCATTGACGTGAAAGCTTAATTAAAACAATATTTTATTTATGTTAAGTACCTTGATTAATCTTAGCAAACCAATGTGTGTAACAGCTTTAATATTTCTTCAAATATTCTTCCAAGAGTATTGCTATATTCAAGAACTTTAATGGTTTTTGGTGACAGAAAAAAATGAAACTTTTTTGTGATACAAAATTATATTTTGTTTTACTCTTCAAGGACTTATGGCACGTATATATTGATCTACTAATAGGTGTTTCGGTTAATAATGCCGTTTTTTCGCAGAATTTAAGCGTTTATTTCCATAAAATAAATTACCTTAATAATGAAATTATTGGCCATCGTAAGCTTATTATCCTTTCCCATCTTTCTGTTAAAGAATGGATTCTGCACCAAAAAAAAAATTCGTTTTTTGAGGCCAACCAACCAAGTGATGAAGCCAAGTTTTCACTTCTTCATAAGAATGTAAGTATTGTTCTGAACGTCCGTGGTGCACCGACCGAAATAAGTGGTAGTCTGAAGGGGCTAAGTCCGGTGAATACCGCGGCTGGGGTAGGACATCCCATTTAACGTTTTCCAAATAGTTTTTACACATTTTACAACATGGGGCCGAGCATTGTCATGTTGAAAAATGACTTTATCGTGTCTTTGGACGTATTCTGGCGTATTTTATTCACCAGATTTCAGCAGTTCGCGTCGTAATACACAGCTCCCCTGCTATCCCACCAAATACACAGCAAAACCTTTCCATGTACTGGTTCGCACTGATTGTGATATTGAAGCCTGGCCTGGGTCTACTAATGATTTTTTCGCTTTGGGTTATCAAAATAGATCCACTTTTCATCACTTGTCACAACTCGATGCAAAAAAAAAATCTTGTCTGCCTGGCAAGCAAAATTTCACAAGTGGTTTTTCGCTTTTGTCTCCTTTCTTTAACAATTCATAGAGAATCTATTTTCCGTCCTTCTGGATCTTTCCTAATGCATATAGACATTTAGAAATGGTGGATTGGGCAACATTCCATGCTTCTACCAGTTGTTTCAACGTGTGAGTTGAGTCTTCATTCAATAATGCTTGCAAATCTGCATCTTCAAAGTTTTTCGGCTGCCCTAGACGCTCCTTCCCTTTTATATCAAAATCACCACTTTTAAAGCGTTTAAACCATCGTCCGCAAGTTTTTTGGGTTAGAGCATGCTCACCATAAGGTTCAACCAACAATCAATAACTTTCAGCAGCTGTTTTCTTCAACTGAAAGGTTATTAAACTTCCCGGCAAGACGTCTTTTTCTGGTACATAATTGGACGTATTCAAAGCTATGATAAACTATGTTTTTAACTCCAAAACGTCATAAACGTCATTAGTCTATACCAACAAATGAATTAGTAACGCCATCTCTTAGTAAAATTGACATTATTAATTGAAGCACCTATTAGTTTGCTTTAAGAATCAGTTAAGAAATGTTCTTGTGTTCACTTTCTTGTGCCACCATTGTTGGTATTGGTAAATATGTATGACTCCGCATACGGCTCTTTTAACGAGTAGAAATATATTTCATCTATTGTGCTTTTTTAATATTATGATGATCACTTTGCTTTTAACATGTCTGTGTGTCGATATGTACCCATCTTGAAATAAGGATAATTTCAACTAAAAGCAAAATGACTTGTTTACTTCCTGATCATATCCTGTTCAAGATATGAATAGATGTTTTATGGAATATCTCAAGTTCTTTGAACAATATTTTGTTTATGTGAAGCATCTTGATTAATCAATTTCTATGTATTCTTCAAAGAGTACTGTTACATTCAAGAACTTTGATGGTTTTTGCTGACAGTAAAAAAAATAAACACTTTTGTGAGATATTTTATATTTTTACACTTCAAGACTTAAGGGGAGTATTTATTGATCTCTCCGATAGTTTGCTCTAAGAACCAGTTCTGCTGTGAACTTAAATATTTTCAACCAATAGTATTGCGGACAAAAAGGGAGTTCAAAATTTTCTCGAATAGATATTTTCACCATTGCAGGTTCATTCTTATGACTCTGCATAAGGCTCCTTTAACGAATAGAAATATTAACGTTGAAGAGATTTCCCACTAAACATCAAATCCCTTTATTTAACTTCTCGACACGCGTTTCGCAAACCATGAATGATTGTGGCGTGTTCATATATTTTTTCTTTATTTGAGTTTTTCGGCACGATCAAAAATATCAAAATATCTGTTCTTATGTAAATAAAGAATACTGGGTAAAAACAAAAAACCAAACGAAGACAAATTTCTCAGTGATTCTTTTTCTGTAATAAATTTGCCTAATAAAATTTTAAAAATATAAAAATGTTCAAAAAAATATAACGTAATTTAACGTTCGGAAAGTATTCTCCCGTTTTCAAAACGAACCTAAAAATAAAGTATATTAATTTTTATAAATTATGAAAAGATAGAAAGTAAATATATTTTTTGTGTATGTCAATGATACTTACATTGACGATACATTATATTGTCAATGTTTCAATGTGTGGACAGTGTGATCCATCAATCTTAAAATTCTGAAATTTTTATTCTGTTCCCCACAAGAGTCACAAAAAATATGTAAATGTTTGACTTGTCCAGATGTTTGAGAATAAAGTCATATACATATGATGCAACTTCATCAGCTCTCTTCTTTCCACATGTTTCTGCAGATGAATAAAAATATGACTGTCCATTTGTTAAATTATGCACATCGAATGAAACCATAGTCAATTGTCTCTTGTAATACACATTATTAGTTGTAATATTAGATAAACGTTTTTTTGAAAATCCATAGCAATAGCAGCAGACTCTTTTTTAGTTTTATACTGTTTTCTTGCTAGTTTCTTTCTATCATAAAACACTTGTGCTTTTTTCTTATGAACAGTATTTAATATAGTCAGCTCTTTTAATTATTCTACTTTGTTTTCCTGTTCTAGAGCCTTTGCTTTAATCAAATACAGGTCACAGGTACTACACGTGTCCATTCTTGAATAACCAAATGAAATATTGAACTTTGTATTAGATATAGTTCTGTAAATATAGTTCTGTATTTATTAAATATAGTTCTGTATTCTGAAATTTTATGATCAGGAGTCCGTCAACAGTATAAGTCAAACATTTTTTTAATGGATAGAGTTTCAGGTGGGCAATTTTTTCTTGAATCTTTTAAAACATTTTCATTCGTTTATGGTGTGATGAATGCCGTCATCTTTGATCTTTAGGAGCTGCTCCCGTAGTTTTCAATGAACTTTGAAGATATTCAACTTTGTATGTATATGAAGCATCATGAAAATTTGCATCTGCTTCATCTTTTCGGCTTCTACAACGTTGTACTCTATGTACAGTTATGAGGCCATCAATTTGAATAATTAATGAATTTAAATATTTTAATATATAATTTAAATTCTGCTCCGATAAGATTTCAAAACACATATCCTACAGAATGGCATGGATCTCCGCGTTCATGTGAAGAAAATCTCAGTTTTTTCACGTCTTGAAATCATATTTCTTTCATACGTCTTGTTCTACCATATTTCTTTCTCTTTTTAGAACATTTTCTAATAGGGGATTCATTATTATGACGGTCTGTATCAGTATCTGAAACCATTTTTGACAAAAATTTTTCACAAATTCCACTATACTCGAGAACCGCCGCAAATAATAAAGATGGTGGGCCGAAATGAACATTCCTTATTTTATTCCGTTTCCCGCTGGACATACCAGGCGTGTCGATAATTCCTTTCCGGTTTTTTTCGCTAAAGAAAACACGTTATTTACTATGGATAGTTAAAATGTATGTATTCAAAGTAATGGCCATTTGGTTCTATACATTTTGCCCATATCAGATAATTTATGGATGCCATTCAAAAGAACAGTTTCTCGTTTAGCTAAACCATTCATCGAGCCATTTTTTAACTTCTTCGAAATCAGTCTGAAGAGTACGGCGGGTGCGATAAAACTTCCCATCCAAGTGATTTCAACACTTCTTGGACTTGTTTTGCTGTATGAGACGGCGCGGCGCGTTGTCGTGCTGCAAAATCACTTTATCATGTGTTTGAGCATATTGTGGATGTTTCTCGATGAATGCACAATTCAAATTGATCATTTGTTGTCGGTAGCGATCAGTATTAACTGTTTCTCCAGGTTTCAACAGTTCATAATATACGACACCAACCTGGTCCCACCAGACACAGAGCATAGTCTTGCGACCAAAGCGATTTGGCCTTGCAGTCGATGGGCCCTCTTCGCCAGGTGATAACCATGATTTTTTTCGCTTGGGATTTTCGAAATAAATCCATTTTTCATCACCCGTTACTATTCGATGCAGAAATGACTTCCTTTCATACCTTTGAAGCAGCATTTTACTGACGATTTTTCGATTTTCTAATTGTCTGTCATTCAATTCATGTGGCATCCATCGTCCCATCTTTTGGATCTTTCCCATCGCTTGTAATCGTTCACAAATTGCGACTCGGCTCACATTCAACTTTTCTGCCAATTTTTTTGAGTTTGTATTGGGTCTTCATCCAATAACTCCTGCAATTCGACATCTTCAAACATTTTCGGCCTACCAGGACTTTCTTTGTCTTGAACGTTGAAATTATCACATTTGAATTGTCGAAACCACGTTTCACATGTTCCTATGGTTGGAGCATGCTTACCTTAAGTCTCTACCAGCAAACGATGACTTTCAGCGGCTTTTTTCTTTTCATGAAACAATAAAAGTAATGCTTCTCGCAAATGCACGTTTTCAAGCACAAACCTCGGCATATTCAAACAATCATAAATATATAACGCTGTTATTTTGGCGGAACGTAACTTGTGTAGTTTTGAGGTTAATGTCAGAAGAATAAAGTGACATTTGTATCAAATCATAACATTGCATACTTATGGCTAGTGATATCTGTTACAAAAACCGGAGACTAATTACCGACACACCTAGTAGCTTATATATGCCTGTAACGTGTTATAAAAAAATACGTTTATCTGAGATATTTCTGGTTTTACCATATACAAGCATAGTGTTGTCATTATTAGATTAAAATAAGAAAAATGTGACATTCCCGTTTTTTTGCCTGTACCCCTCATTTACCATTTTAGTGCAAATCAGTATCTTAAAATATTTAGAGTGGTCGTCGTAAAAATATATATTTAAATTGCTTCCATATTAAAGCTGTTAATCGTTGAAATTAAAGAGAAAATAAGTGAAAGTTTTTTCGGCACATAAAATGAAAACAGTAATATATTAAAATGTTTTGTTTAAAGAGGCTAGTTAATTTATGTATACAGCGATAAAATATGTGATTTATTTCCCTTAATCAGTATTTTAGTGGCCGTCTTGCCGGTTCTTCTATTTGCCATTTTACACTCTGCCAGTTATTCATTAACATTACTGGACGTAAGTATTAATTTATGTTTAATTTTATTATTTCATTATATTTTATTTTACATTATTTTAAATCATATATTATAATGGATGGTATCGTATTGATATGACGGTACCCTGAAAATGGACGTATTTTAATGACTCCATTTCTTTCCGTAAAAATATATAAAAAATAATCAGTTCTTAAGTGTGAAAAATAATGTCATTCAAGTGATATTTTCATTTTAAAAATTTCGTAACAATCTGTCTACTGGTTTCTAAGTTGTTGTGCTTTAAGTAACGCTATTTTTGAAACAATGGGAAAAAATAATTTCGTGGGTTGGTTAAGCATTGCTTTCTGATGAAGAAAAATACCCCTGAAGCAAAATAATGGGTTGATAAATATTACCCGGACTCTGCCCCAGGAAAATCAACCATAATTGATTCGCATGCTAAATTCAAACGTACGGTAAACGGCCGTACAAGCACCGATGATGTTGAACGCTCAGACATCCAAATGAGGTGGTTGCTCCTGACAACATCAGAAAAAATAACAAAATTATTTCGCAAAACCGTAAAGTAAAGTTTCAGGAGATAGCGGATATCATGAAGATATCGAAAGGAAGTGTTTAAACCATTTTGCATCAACATTTGGGAATGTGTAAATTACTATTGAAAAGGGAACCGCGTTTGCGCTCACTGCAGACGAAAAACAAGAACATATTGATGATTCTGAGCAATTTTTTGGAGGTGTTTAAGCGAAATAAAAATGATTTTTTTTCATGCGGTATGTGTCAATGGATGAAATAACCACGATTCGTCACATGTTATCATCCTTTTCAATAAGTTTTTCAATGACATTCAAAGTGTCAGTACAAACATTTTTGCGAGCTTCTTGTTCAAAAGTGAGAGTTTAGGCGCCATTCTGGCACACCCTTTTTGCATGTTAAAATTGTTATGTAAAATATGCCGTACGCATTCTTTGTCAATTCCTACAGTTTCAGCAGTCGCACGAATACTTAACCGACGGTCAGATCGAACCAGATTACCGATTTTGTCGATATTGTCATCCGTTTTTGACGTGGAAGGGCGACCCGGTGTGGATCATCATCAACGTCTTCTCGGCTATCTTGAAAACGCTAAAACCACTCAAAAACACATGTACCCGATAAACTTGTATTACCATACACATCTTTCAATAAATTTATAAGATTCAGTAGCGGTTTTTCCAAGTTTCAAGTGGAATTTCACAACAATTCGTTGCTTTATTGTTACACTAAACATTTTTCCGGCGAACCAAAAAAAAATGAAGAATTTCTTTTCGAAAAAGAAGGCTTCCTGCTAAACAACTGTTAGTCGCTGGTGTTTGGTGCATATTTAATAGCCACACCTCGTATATTGATTAGAAAGTCGAAATTTTCAAAATAAAGTGTGTTTTACTTATCAGACCGGGGACTTATTGGCCGATGTGTTACACGCGTAATTTCAATTATTCCCAAAGATAAAATCATATAAGAAAAGATCATACCGGAAATTACTGCTGACTGAGAAATTGCCCGATTAGGAAATGCAGCTCAAATAGCATTCATGGAATCTCTGGGCGTATGAGCAGTGGCCCCATCTTATTGAGATCACACATCTCTACTGTTCCCCGTTTCTAATTTTAAAAGTTTAAAACTAATTTTTGAAAATTATGTCAATCAAATGTGAGTCATTAGCAGTAGTGTAACTTTGCGCCATTTTTAACACATTTTCCATTACGTTTGTCGACATAGGTGGTGTTAATGCAGTGGTTTAAGCATGGATGCTGTCCTGGAGTTGCTGTGTGGTTTGGGGCCTATTTATGTAAACAATTTCCTTCAAAAATTCCCATAGAAAAATAATCCGGAGGCGTCAAATCAATTTTGCATGAAAATTGTCAATATGATGGAAGTGGTTTATGATGTCATTACAATATTCTTTTTTTATGGGGTTTTCACCATTGTTTCTCATTGTGCTAACCACTTAATGTTAGAAAAGCATACTTTCAATAATAATTTTATAATGTTACATAATGAGAATAAATCCAAAAAATTAAACCTTTTAGAGAGCCTTGAAATTAATAAAAGAAAACATTCGGATATTTTGCTAAATGACCAGCTAGACTTGAATGGTTCACCGTTATTAAACTTATATTGTCTTCCTAGACGTTGACAAAAAAATGGATTTCCCCACTAGCATGTTTTATAGTATTATTAGGTCGATGGACACTTTAGGTTGTAATGTCTTTTGTCACTGTTAGTTTAGTATAGTTTGTATTTGAAAAAGGTACTGTGTGTCGAAACAATTGTTATACATTTGCTTATTTATTTAAAATGAATTTCCATCAAGTATCAGCTACCTCAGTTAAATTCGTTACAAGGACCTTATTAAAACAGCTAGACAGAACTGCACATTCCTGAAAGCGTGATGAGACTTGACGCTTTAAGTGCGTTCATCAAACAAAGTCCCACGTGGCTTTCCATGTCGCCAGGCTTTCCGAAATAGAAAACATTACATTTCCAGAAGTTAGGAGAGAAGACAATGTCGTTTTTACGACCTTAAAGGTATTACACTTCGGGAATTCGTTCCACAGTGTCAATATATCACTGGTGAATATTATCTGGGTGTTATGGAGCGTTTGTGGAAAAGAATCGTTCGAGTGAGGACCGAATATCGACCTCCGGGAAGTTAGTTTTTGTTGCATGATAATGCACCATCTTACAGGGCCGTCGCTGTTCGTGAATTTGTGTCCAAAAAAACAAGTCTGTGTGCTTCAACACCCTCGGTATTCGCCTGATTTATCCCCGGGTGACTATTTCCTGTCCTCGAGATTCAAACTGGCCATGAAAGGAACGTTTTATGACAAGAAGCCGTGACGGGGCTCATCGAGGCGATTCCGAAAAACTATAAAAAAAAATAAATGCCATCATTGGTTGAACGTGCCCAATGGTGTATTGATGGGGATGGGATATACTTTGGATAAAAATAAATCATTTTGGCAAAATAACTATTTTTTTTAATTTTAATATTTCGTTATTTTTCCGACATTCCGTATATAATTGCTTGAGTTCAAAGTTATACATGATCCTCCAATGTCCATTATTGTTCACAGCACCAAAAATTCTTCTGAGTACTTTTCTGTCTAATATTACAAGCATCTTTTCTGTTTTTTTATAAGGGTTATCTTCTTGCAGTCATAAGTGACTGACTACTAGCCGAATGAGTGTTTTATAGATTTTAACTTTCATGTTCTTTCATGTAAGTTTAAATCTTAGGCCAGACTGTAAGGAGTAAATAGTTTTGTTCTCATTCATAATTCGATTTCTGATGTCCCCTGTGATATTGCTTTCGTCTCGTTTGCTTCCCCAATCAGTAATTTAATTCAAAGTATTTAGATCATACGACTGTTACAATTAAAAATAAATTTTAAAATTGGTGCTTAAATAGTTATTATTAGTTTCAATTAAATATTATTGAATTTTCTTAATAATAACGATTATTATTATTGTTTATTCAAGCGCTAGTACAATGAATGTCAATGATAAAAAAGAAATCATTGATGCAAAATACAAAAAAAAAAACAGTATCCCACAACACGCAAACGGACAAAGCAATTAAATATAATCATTTTAAAATTCGTTAACTGAATGAATTTTAATTTAATGTTTTCATGCTTTCTTCATTTCATGTTTAAACATTTCTCTTGATATGATAACGGCAATTACTGTTTGGTGTACGTCATACCAATTTTTCCTAAAATTTATTTAAATATAAATAATATACAAATGAAAAATTTAATAATTGTTGTTTAATATATATATATATATATATATATATATATATATATATATATATATATATATATATATATATATATATATATATATATATATATATATTGTATTTTGGAAGCTTTAACCACTTGATCGAAAAAGTTCGCGATTTTGTAGCAAATTACCGCAATGCTTCACTAAAAACGATGGAAGAGACGAGAATATCGGCAAAGAAACGATTCGACTCATTCTTCATAAGGATTTGGGTAAAGGAAAAGTGTGTGCAGTTTGTTCCGCAACCGCAGAAATGATCAAAACTTCCTGAAATCAATTGTTACGGCGGATGAAACATGGTGCTTTCAATACGATCCAGAAACTAAGTTCGAAAGTGTGGAATAGAAGTCGAAAAACTCAACACAGGCAAAAAAAAGGAAAAAATCCTTCCAAAATAATGACAATGTGATCAACCACTCACCGTACTCACCAGATTTAGCCCGTTGTGACTCCTTGTTCCTAAAGTTGAAAGGGTGTTTTTTTGAAGACATTCAGACCATCCAAACAGCTTCGGCGCGCTCTGGAGACTATTCCACAAAATGAGCTAGGGCACGCATTTGAATCACTATTGAATCGATGTAACAAATATATCGAAGCGAGGGGAGGACACTTCGAATGATAATTCATTAAAAGTGGATTTAATGGACGATTTTGCTACCCGTCTACAAGAATGCATCGACAAAAATGGATGTCACCTAACTGATGAGATTTTTCGCACCTGACTGTGGTATACATACGTTAATGGCAATATACCACTAATGTATAAAAGCAATACATTTTGATATTCGTTTAAAAATAAGAGTGTCAATTTTTTCAAAAAAATCATACCTCTCTGCCCGACCCTGTCCTAGGCTAATTGAAAAGTTCGCGGAGCGGAAATAATAAAACAATTTTATAGTTGAAAAAATGACTTTATTCTTCCGTATATTCTCCCATAAGTTGAATACATTTTTCCAGCCGTTCTCCAATTCATTTATTTCAAATCTTTTCATTATTTATTTCAAGTCTTTCAAAATACTCATCTTCGGCTGCTATAACTTCTTCATTTGATGAATAACGCTTGCCACGTAGGCATTTTTTGAAGTTTGGGAACAGATGAAAGTCAGAGGGGGCCAGATCTGGTGAATATGGTGGATGCTCCAACAATTCGTAGTGTAACTCCTTCAATTTGACCATTGTAAGTACACCTCTGTGAACTGGTGCATTGCCTTGATGGAAAAGTTATTTTTTTCTTCGCTAAACTAGATCTTTCCTCATGAATTTTTGCATCCAATTGATCCAAAAGGTTAATACGTAAAGGTTAAAGAGTAATACTGTAGTGTTATTGCTTTACTGGTTTGAAGGTAATCAATTAACAAAATGCCTTTTGCATCCCAAAAATTGATGCAATAACCTATTTGGTCGATTTTGACCACTTTGGCTGCTTCGGAGCTGAACAACCGGACTCAATCCACTCTGCGTTTTTGTGGCAGTTCAGGATCATAGTGGTAAACTCAAGTTTCATCCATAGCTACAAAATGACGTTTAAAAGCTGCTTTATTCTTTCAAAAAAATCCAAATGTTGCTTAGAAAGTTTTACTCGAAGTCGTTTTTGATCAGAATTTAACAAATGCGACACCCATCTTGCATATAGCTTTCTCAAGCCCAATTCATTTTTCAAAATAGGAAACACCCGTTCAGTTGAGATGTCCTAGCAGTTTCACTCAAAGTCAATTGTCTCTGATCCATAACCATATCATGTATAGAATTAATTAATTGTTCAGTAGTTGCACTTATTGAAACTCACCTGCCCACTTACACACCATTGTTTTTGAAGGAGCAGACTCCCCTAATACATTTACCATTTCACTATGAATTTTCATTGCCTTTAAACCTTTTTTTACAAAGAATTTAATCACTGCACGATTTTTTAATATTTTCCATTTTAAAAGTAATACTGGTACGTTTACTTTAAGCTGCTGTTTTTGTACGAATGTATTGAACAGATCAACTTAAAACTTCACATATATTCATATGTAGGATGAAACTTCAAAATGTAGTAGATTATATAATTATTTTCCTGCTCTATAGGTATAGCTCCGTGAACTTTTCAATTAGCTTAGTATTACTTGTAAATATTTTTTTTTGACATAACTTGATCGCCATAACGTTTTCTTAATATTTTTAATATATCAGCGCAAAAAAATCGTGTTTAAGACAAAAGTGGTGGCTCGATCAATTTATCTATTTTAAAAAATCGCCTATTACAACTATACCAACTTAAAAAAACAAATGGTATCGATACGTAAAGCTAGCAAATTTTTATAACAAGTCATCTTACTTTTTGATCATAATAATAAATCTAAACTATAAAAATCCGGTTAAAAAGATGACTGAATAACGGCCAAGAAAACTCTCAAAAATAATTGGTAATCATCAGAAAATTTTTTATAATTTGTATAACAGTGGTTTTCTTAAAATATTTAACCATGGTTTAAAAGTCCGAAACGTACATGTTAAATAATTAGTTATAACTAATGATCAATTACTAGACTTTTAAATATATATATATATATATATATATATATATATATATATATATATATATATATATATATATATATATATATATATATATATTTAAATTCAATAATTTAAAATCTGTAATTTGAACTAACGTGTAAGATGTTTTAAAAATAGTTTAAAAACCAAAAAACAAGCTTTTACAGCAGATCGAACTAAAAAATTAAAATAAATTATAGTTTAAAAGAACTAAGAAATTCGCTTTAATGGTAAACCGAACTAAAAAGTAAAAAATAATTTTTAGTATAAGAATAAAGTGATGAACGAGAAAATTAATGTGTCATTGTGAAAAAAACCATGGGGTGCTCGATCTCAGTTGTTACAAATATTCCATCAGTACCGTTTCTATAAATAGAGTTAGTATGAAAATATGGTACAAAGCACCCCACGCTTTTTTGCAATGAGACATTAATTTTCTCGTTCATCACTTTATTCTTATACTAACAATTATTTTTTACTTTTTAGTTCGGTTTACCATGAAACCCGTGTTTTGTTTTTTAGTTTTTTTAAACTATAATTTATTTTTAATTTTTTAGTTCGTTCTGCTGTAAAAGCGTGTTTTTTTAGTTTTTTAAATTATTATTTATTTTTCGTCACTTCTATCCGTGGCAGGAGTGGATAATTTGCGCGCCTACTGCCTTCTTTGGGCGTTGTAACCGTGTTTCAGACTCCCCCTCCGAAAGCAAATCCTTGATCCTGTTGATCCTCTTTAGGATAATGAGATGAACTTATTAAATTATTGTATTGTCATCGGACCTTGATAAGTGTGCAAAGTTTCAATTTAATCTGACGTTTTGCAGTGGGTAAAAGGGACATTCAAAGATTCCGATTCCGTTACATAGATATATATCTACACGTAAACCTAATAAAAGCGTGTTTAAAATGATTTAGCCTGTGTGAATGGCATTCACACTCCCTCTAAGGGGAACATTGACTTATCCCAGATATCTTAGATATCAAAAGGATTAAGCTCTTTGGGGGCCCTTTCTATGTTTTCAGGCCACACTGTTGTAGTGGTAGCGATGGATGTCTTTGGTTTCCTATTATTCAAAAACTTTTGAATGGTTCGAGCTGTTTCGATCAATACAACCTTCTGCATGGATCTAAAAAGGTGATCGTTGAGGCCCAATGTTTTAATATTTTTTATCAGGCTCTCTGGGATGATTCTATTTGATGACAATATGATCGGTACTGTTTTGACGCACTCATATTACATTGTCTTTTCATCTGTTCTTGCAGCTCTTTATACTTCAGAACTTTTTCGGTATGCTTTGCAATTAAATTATTATTGTTTGGGATAGCTATATCTATAAACGATGTTTTTCTTCAAATTTTATCGATCACAACAATATCAGGCCTGTTATTTAATTTCTGCTCGGTAAGCACTGTTTGGTCCCAATAAATTCTGTAATTGTTGTTCTTCAGAACTGGTTGTGGATTGTGATTGTAGAATGGGACTTTTTCTGATTTCTATAGCTGTAGTTTTATTGCCAATTCTTGATGAATGATCTTCGCCACTGCGTCGTGTCTTTCTTTATATTATGTTGCTGCAAATGCTTCAGAGCCCCCTGTTATATGCTGGGTTGTCTCGGTGACCCGGCACCCATATCTGCATCGATCATCCACCACACTTCCGTCTCGAATTATGTACTTGAGGTAATTTTCGGTAGGTATAACTTGATCTTGTATTGCCAGTAGGAAACCCTCTGTTTCCAGAAACATCTGTCCAACGGTTAGCCAGTAGTTCGACGCTAATATGTCGATTTGTTCCTGAGTGACCTCATTCAAATTTCTCCCATACACAGGCTTTTTTCTCCACGATTATAATTTCTCAAGTTCGAGTTTTGCGTAGATTTGAACTAGATCATGGTTTAGTCGCAGTGCTGTTGATTGATCAGCCTGGCATACAGCTTTACGTATCATATACGTTTCCTCCTGCTCCAAGAAATATTTCCGCAGATTTCCTAGTTGCTTACTAATATTAACTAATCCCCTATTGCCTTGTTGTCGCGGGAATGTGCATTCCACTGTATTTCTAGGGTGGTGTTTCTGTGATTTTGTAAGCAGTGTCCTGATCTTACGTTACAAATTTTGTACGTCGGTTCTGCTCCTGTTAACTAGCGAACTCCTGTTCTGTAGATTCCCGAACGAATAGTTTAGCACCGAACATGCATAGGTGTGCATAGCCTTGGCATGTTTTCAGTTTGTTCATTCATTTCAGTTTGTTCTCAAAACTTCTTTGACTCTTTTGATAAATTGACAGGTAAGCTCTTCTTTCATTAAACCGTGATCATTCGGCGTGCTTTTTTCATACTCAGTTACTTATATGTATCTACAACACTCATTGTCTCGATCTTTTCTCCATTCTGTGTCCCAAAACCATTGTTCAGCAGTTTTCCTCTATTGATGTTTAATATACGGCACTTCTTCAGTCCAATATTTGTTACAGGCGACTGTTCGATGATCCAAATCATTTTAGATTGTCCATGTAGATTTAAATGTTATTAATACAATTATTATATTAATAACCCGTTAATTCAGTAATCAGTAACAATTATATTCAAATTTTTAACCAATGTTTTTCTTAGGATTGTATGATTGTAACTGAATATTGACTTATTTGCAAATTTTTTAAATTTATTCATACATACATGTTTTCGTGAGTTTGTCATACTGAATATAATAATGTGCTTGTTAATCAAGAATTTTTACAATAGTTACCATTTTACTTGTGCGTACTTTCAGTACGATTTGTGACTATCAAATAAAGAAAAATGTTTTGGGTATGGAACATCTTTCCGCTCAGTGGATGCCGCTTTTGTTAGCAGTCAACCAAAGGCGAACGAACACAAAAAAGACAGTTCGAATAAACAATTTCCAGTAGTGTTTAGATTTACTTAAATCCGATTATGCTGAATTTCTTCAACGTTGTATGTCAGTAGTAACGACACAGCAGTTCTAACAGCGGATGTGATCATGTATGTGTAAAAGTGCGCCAAAGAAAGCAAACACGGTTTCATGGCAGGATGGATTATTTCCAAGTCCATCTACTATGATATTATGACTACCGTATTACTTCCGCTTTCCAAACCTGAAGACTGAATGCTGTATGAAAAGTCATTTCAAATGGTAGTATTGAATTATCAAGGAGATTACCTTGAAAAAAAAACCCAAAAATCTTGATTGTTTTTTTTATTAGGCCGAGAAATATTCGAACTCAATATACTCGAAAACAAATATATCAAGATCTGGATATTGTGAATTATGTCAGGGTTCAGCGACGCAGGTGGGCGGTATACGTGGGGAGAATGCCAGAAAATTGAATACAAAGGAGAATTATATAGGGACCGATAATGGGTAACGGAAAGACATGTAAACCAAAGACACGATGGCATGACAATGTAAAAAAAATATTGAAGAACTAGATCCTGCAGATCAAAAAGAATAACTTTTGATTCTGCAGATCAAAAACTGGCCAGGGGCTGCTGGAAATGGATCCGGATAGAAGTGAAGGAAGAAGTAGAATATCCAGTGGTAATTTAACATCGGTTAACTATATTATGTGTCTATTTATATTAGAAATATCGCATTAAAGTTAAAACTGTTAAAACTGTTTTGGTTCAATTGTAATATGCAGTATATAAACTGTATGAGTACTTTTATGCTACTATTTTTTAGGTACTTAAAAGTACAATGCGTATAAAATGTATTTTTAACAGCTTCCATAGTTTTATTGCCTTTATGGTTTTTTAACTATGTAATATTAAATTTGATTCTTTTCAGACTAAAATTGAATTTTGGTTCAATTGTAATATGCAGTATATAAACTGCATGCATACTTTTATGCTGCTATTTTTTAGATATTTAAAGTACAATAACTATAAAATTTATTTTTAACAGCTTCCATACTTTTATTGCCTTTATGATTTTTTAACTATATAATATTAAATTTGATTCTTTTCAGACTAAAATTGAGTTTTGGTTCAATTATAATATGCAGTATATAAACTGTATGAATACTTTTATGCTACTATTTTTTAGGTACTTGAAGTACAATACCTATAAAATTTATTTTTAACAGCTTCCATACTTTTATTGCCTTTATGTAAAAACTTTTTTAACTATGTAATATTAAATTTGATTCTTTTCAGACTCTAGGTCAAAATTCTTGGTGGGGATGTAGACTTCTTATTTCACTGGTTGAATTCCAATCACTGAACATACTCAGACTGGTTGCTTTGACGGAAATTATTTTGATGCCTTTTACAGTGGTTTTAGCTTTAACGTAAGTATTTCTGTTAATAAAAAATTAAAAAATTACGAAGTATTTTAACAAAAATATATTAAGAGATCTGGTGTGATTTTATTTTTATTTAAAAATTGCATACACTCTTCATGTAGTAAATCCAGTTTTTATATTAGTCTGAATTTATGACTGACATTGCCGGCATACGCATTCATATGTGTTAAAGACTTACAACTTATGTTCTTTGCACATGTAATGATCCTTTGGTAATTTTAATTTCGCATTCGTTAATTACCCACGCTTATTTATTTATTCGTATGGCATCATTCAGCATATAAACAACGTACATTAAGTCTATACGAAAAGGGTAAAAAGAAGAAAAGAAAACAAACAGTGCACACAAAACATCCTGACGAGCTAAACATTAATATCAAGGTTTCCAATCCATCCCATCGCTGCAGCGTCGGCCCTCATGAAATCGTTCCAGCTGCCCTGATAAGATCGTATGGGGCACTCTCCACTAATATGTCATGGATTATTGTTTCAGTGCAGCACAGTCACAACTCGGATACTCCACTATACCTCATTTATGTAGTGAGTCAGCACATCGACCACATCCAGTGCGGATTCTATTTAATTTGACCCACAATTTTCTGTTAAGCTCGATGCCCGCAGTATCACAGTTGTATCTCTCAAACCATTCCCGCTCTTGGCGATTTTCAATGTTTCTGCAATTTTGGTTCCAGAGATCTCTTACTTTGGTGTTCCATTTGATAAGCTGTTCAGCATACAGAAGTGGCGGATTTCTTGATCGAAGTCTATTTTGTCGCATGATAGGTATATCGCGATGAATGGGTAGTTCCAGGTTCTCTTGTATAATGCTGTATTCTCTGAATAGAGCCTCGATTCTACGAATCGGAGGTGGTTGGATATTACTTAATAATGGAAGAATGGAAGAAGTAGGTAGGTAGGTAGGTAGTGATTAGGCGCATGGTATTGTTAAGCTGCGCATCAATTAGGTTGGTATGACAACTGTTCACCCACACTGGAGCACAGTATTCTGCAGCTGAGAAAACCAGCGCAAGATATGATGTACGTAAAGTCTCCATTGAAGCCTCCCAGGTTGTACCACACGGTTTTTGGATGATATTGTTTCTTGTTTTTATCTTGGCAGATGTTTTTTCAAGATGTTTTTATACGATAGAGTGCGATCGAGCTTGCTTGTTGCTAAGATGAAACGCACATACTTCAGTCTTACTGACACTGGGCTTTGGTCTCCATTTTTTAAAGTAAGCTAAGTCCTCTGTGAGTGTTCTCTTCGTCTGACCAAGCTCTTTCGATCTATGAGCAAGGGCGATATTGTCTGCGTAGGAGAATTTGATTGAACTAGTATTTGGAAAATCAGAAATATAAAGACTAAAGAGGAGAGGGGCCAGGACCGAGCCCTGTGGCAGACCATTATTTAATACCCTTGTTGTACTTTTACTTTCACCTAAGCAAACCTGAAAGTATCTGTTGGTTATCACAATATTAATAAAGAGCTGCAGTTTTTTGGAACTCAATCACCTTCAGGAGTATACATATCATCCTCTCCTTCCAGACGGTATCATATGCTGCCGTTTTTGCCAAAGCAAAAAAACTAAATCCACTTAGCGTCTGACTTGTATCAAGCGGTTGAGTGATCAGCGTCTGTTCACCAGAAGTACTGCTGAGATTTAAATTCTGGAACTAACCCCTCCAGTCTAAACCTCTGAACCATTATGATTCAGACCTCAAAGTACAAGATGAAGCGTTCTAATAATTACAAAATTACCCCAGAAGGTAAACAATTCTCTGCCAGCTTTGCTGGAACAACCGAACTTTCGGATTCTGGGACGTACGGGCTTAAACGCAAAATCTTTCAGAGGAAATCGGAGACCTCTGGCCAACGTCTGAAACCGTAAACAAAAACTTTTTTGAAACGGTTAATATCAACTCGCTCCTGCGCCCATGAAAATTAAGCAAAAAATCCAAATTTTAGCTCTGCAAGAAACCAGGTTGACAGACGATAACACCTTGGACTTCGGCAACTACAGACTTTTTAAAAGTAAAACAGACAAAAGAATACTCAAAAATACAACACATCTGTGTTGCTTCCGCTATCTCAAAAACCATTCTTGATTCTATAACTAATGTCCAGTAAGCAGTAAGACAGTAAATAATCGACTTATGACACTATCCCCTAAGTGGGCTAACAAAATCTATACATTAATCAATGCACACCTCCCAGTTAACGAAGAAAATAAATCTAATCCTGAAAAAGTAAATAAGTCCTGGGAAATTCTGAAAAAGTCAACCCATTTTAAAAAGAAAATAACGAAACAAAAGACCTGGAGGTGTCCAAACACGTACATGGGTGAATTTCAAATTGATCATGTTGCCATTTCCCAATTATAAAGAGATTTTGAACTACTTGACTAGAATCAAACTTAACTGAAAACCTCGAAAACGTATTCAAAAGAGGCTGCTAATACCAAAGTTCGACCCTACGAAAATAAAACCGACCCTAACAGAAGAGCTTGATAAACAACCAGCACAGAACTGGCTTGAATTGAAAAAAAATATATTAAAACAGCCTTAAAGTTGGTCAAGCAATATTAACTGTAAGCTTATAATGTTAACTTAAAGCAGTATTAAGCCGAAGTAAAGCATTCGAAGAGTGGAACAGTCAAAAAACAGCAATAAACTATAACATCTTTTGGGAAGTAAGAAAAGAAACATCTAAGCTAATTAGACAAACTAAAAGAAAATATGAAAACAATCAACTTAATGAAATAGAAAAAGATTTCCAAAAAAATAACACCCGAAATTTTTACAAAACATTTAAAGCTAAATTAACAGGCTATTAACCTCAAAGTCTTTGTTTCCGAAAGGAAAACGGTTAATTAGCTCTAAATAACCAAGACAATTGCAAAGAACTTGCGAAATATTTGGAACAAATACTAAACTGTCCTGAGCCTTTAAACAAATTACCAACACTAAACCCTTAACAAACAAACCCAGATTCATTACCACCGAATGAAGATGAAATAATTAGGCAAATCAAGCGGCTTAAAAATAACAAAGCTTCTGGTGAAGATGGAATCACTGCTGAACTTTTGAAATCCGCTGGTCCAGGTACAATCAACGAAATAACCAAAATTCTACAAGAAGTTTGGCGAACCGAACGGATTCCGGAAGATTGGAAAGATGCTCTAATGCATCCACTACATCAGAAAGGAGATGTAAACAGGTGTAAACAGAGAAAACAGGTGTAAACAATTACAAAAGGGTATCTGTTCTTCCAGTTTGTTACAAAATTCTATCTTAATGTCTATTAGACAGAGCACAGGGACAGTTAGAATCTAAAATTGGTGAATATCAAGCAGATTTTCGACAGGGCAGTTCCTGCCCGGAATAGATCCTGAATCTAAAGTTGATCCTAAAACATCAAAAACTATAAAATAAAAATCTCGTCTGTACATTTGTGGATTTCAAAAAAGCATGGTTCTATTGTCCACGAATCTATATTCCAAATCTTGAAATAACAAGAACTAGATCTGAAAACACTGGCAATTATTAAAGCAACACTAACACAAGGTCAAAAGTTTCATGGGTGACATCTCAGAGCCCTTCGAAATTAAAACTGGAGTGAAACAAGGGGATGGGCTCTCGCCACTCTTATTTAACTGTGTTCTAGAAAAAGTAATACAGGGAGTGGCGTGAAAAAAAGTCGGCCCTGAATATTGACCAACTGATTAAACTGGGGAGAACCAACATCAAAATTGATTGTCGGCGTTTGCTGATGATCTAACAATTTTGGTTCAAGATATATTAACGGCACAAAAAGAGATTAGAATCCTAAAAGAAACAGCAGGAAAGGTAGGACTTCAAATTTCCTTTGAAAATACACAATACATGACCTGCATCAGACTAGAGCACCATTTCTAAAAACAAAAATCTCTCAATTCAAATATTTGGGTGAAATAATCATGGAAAACGGATTGGAAAAAGCGGTTAATAAGGGTAGATGTCAAAAAATGGAAACTGTATTGAGATTTACACAAAATATTTACAACAAAAAATGCATATCTAAGAACACAAAACGGAGACATTACAACACAGTTATTAAGTCTATATGGAGCAGAAACGCTCATTTTGAATAGAAAGAGAGGCATCGAGGAGATTAAAAAGAAGGAAAGAAAAATCTTAGGCCCCAAACAAATAAATAGCACAACATACCGACTTCGAGAAAACCAAGAAATCAAACAATACACAGATATACATAGCGATATGAGAAAAAGAAGACTTAAGTTTTACGGACACGTCAAACGGATGAATCCGAGTAGGCTAACTAGACAAATAGTCGAATTTTATGAAAATAGGAGTAGAGCTAAAGTAGAAATAATTAAATGAATTGCGGCAATTAGGACAAGAGGACCTAAGATCAGCAAATATTACACAAAGTGAAATTCATGATAGAGGCTGTTTCAGACACAAGGTTAACGTTTGGAAGGTTGGCCAGAGAAAAATGTAGGAAGACTGGAACAACTTGGTCTGACGAAAGGAAAAAAACTCATAGCGAAAGAATAAAATTAGTATGGACGCAAAGGAATGCTAACAACAACAAACACCTCTAATTGTACTTCGCGTGGTCCACCAGGGCCCATACGTAAATAATAATAATAAAAGTAAGTTCAAAAAACTAAATCTCTTAGAGAGCCCAGAAATTAATAAAATAAAAATTTCGATATTTAGCAAAATTAATGTTAAATTTGTGCTTGACATTGACAAAATTTTCCCACTATCGTAATTTACGGTATTATTAGCTTGATGGACAGATTAGATTGTAAATAATTTTCTTACCGTTAGTTTAATATAGTTCGTATTTGAAAAAGGCACTATATATCGAAATAATTGTGATACATACAATTTTAAATCTAGTGGAAATTTAGATACAATTCTTATTTTGTTTATTTAAAATGAATTTTCATCAAGTATATTATTTCTTATTAGGTATCTAGAATGATCACCTTTCACGAAATTCAGCCAAAAATATAATTATTAAAATCGTGAAACTTAAAACTATATTTCCTAAAAGCCTCTAGAAATATACGAGGTATGTAAATAAATTAATGGGACTGGTGGTGTAGCGTTCGATTTAATGAGCAATCCTATCAAGCTCATTTATCAATCCGCCATAATAAGTCAAGACACGTTTTGTATTTATATCAATATCAATATGAAAAATATTTATTTAATAATAAGCTACAGGGCTAGTGAAACGCTTCAACATCAATAATAATAAAGTGGAAATTTTGACAAAAAAAAAATATTTCATTTCAGAACAGGATGTCATAAAATAACCTCCTCAAGTTCGGGACGTTATCATTCCAGAAGAAGAAGGACGAGAAAGATGGAAGTGGGGTCTTTGATTAGCCCAACTATAGAAAGTTTTATTGCTGAACGTGAGAAGGAAAAGGGCGAGAAAAGTAGAATTGGGGTCTGGATTTTTCTGCCGGTGGTCGACTGTCAGTAGAAATTGAGTTGCCAACTTTAGGAGTGTATTGTCTTTAAAACAAAAACCATATGATTATCCATGGAGGAGTTGTACGCCTGAAAACATTGCAATTGGTAGGAGGAGATCTGTTATGCAATCTCCAAGACGATTAACACAGAAAGCACGCTTCACTACTGGGAATTAATTTAGAGATTCTAAGACGAATCCTATACAACATCTTGCTAGAGACTCAGTTATGGGCAAGTAAAGAGTTTTCCAATAAAAGTGTCAGAAATTGGAAAAACTAATACCGGCAACAGTGTTTGCAAATGTCACTCGTAGACTGCTGTGTTCAGTATATTGTGTCAATTCACCATGGAAAGATACAGGAATAATCAACACGTAGAAATCGGAAGTTGGCAGTCGAACCTCTAGTTTGGAAAAATATAATCTTTTCCGACAAAGGGAACCTCTGATTCAATACTAGGTTAATTAAAAAGTTCGCGAAACGACACCTATAGAACAGTAAAAGAACTATATAATGTATTACATTTTGAAGGTTCATCCTCAACATATGTGAAGTTTCAAGTGGATCTGTCTATTCATTCGTACAAAAACAAGAGCTTAAAGTAAACGTATCAGTGTTATTTTTGAAAATGGAAAATATTAAAAATCATGCATCCATTAAAGTGATATGAGAAAAAGAAGACTTAAGTTTTACAGACACATAAAACGGATGAATCCGAGTAGGCTGGCTAAACAAATAGCCGAATTTTATGAAAATAGTAGAGCTAAAGTAGAAATAATGTATAGATCGAATGTAGATAATAATGTATCCACTCTAAATTTCGATATGCTAACTTCTATTTTTCAGAAAACATTTCAGCGTATAGTACAGTCAGATATACAATACATATTACGTATATAGAATCACCTGTAGGTCATTATTTTTTTCTTCTTCCAGTGATGTAACAGCCAGTCAGTGAGCATTGACTTTCTTCAACCGTCGACGTCGCCTCCATTCGGATCGGTGTCCAGAACCCCCTTGCTACTTTTTGATGTTCAGTAAGGCGTAATTCTTTAGTCGCCAATTGAGTGACGCCGTCGTACAACATTCCTCACTAAAACATCCCTTCCCCAATTATTTTCAGTAGCTTCTCTCAAGTAACGCCTCTGTTTTTGGAGCTTTATGTTACGTAGAACATGTCAATTGCGGTCCGCTAGAATAAGCTCCAAGCCATAAGTCATGTTTAATGATGCGCGATGTGATTCTCGGCGGCATTTTCGTCTCTTGGGGTCATGATTTTCTGTTTTCGGCTCGGAATTCTTTCAGCGACCGTTTTGAGAAATGCTGAGATGAGCCTGGTCTTGCGAGGTTGTGCACTTCTTGCTCTCCCGTTGTATCCTTCCACTACGCGATTAAGGATTTTTTTGATATTCTTAACTGTTTGAGCAAGTTGAAAATCTCCGTTGCAGATATTTATTGCACTTGTATAGCATTATAACCTAGTTAAACGTGATACAAAAAATAAACGTACGAACGTATGTACACTTGAAAACATTCTAGCGTTCCTTCACAGTTACAGACAGAATTTATGGCATTACTACGTATGTCTGACCCATTGGCTTAGCTTCTGTTATTTTTCAAGTTGACTGAAATGTGAACGAAACGTTTCATTGACTATACTAACAATTTACAAAATTGCTGACATGATACTTTTGAATTTTTCTTGAACAACAGTACATTTGATTTTTTTTGAACAATACTTTTGTGGGATGTTCTTGGGCACACATTTAACACATTGGTCAATAAGTCCCCGATCAGACATATAGATGGTGTCACTTACGAAAAATCCTTACCAGTGGTTGATTGTGCCAACCTTCATACGTCATGTGTCAAAATTTCATGACAATCTGTCTACTAGTTTCTGAGTTGTGCTTTAAGTGACTACTTTTGTTATTTTCAAAACAATAGAAAAACATCGGTGTTGATTTTAGCATTGCTTTTTGATGAAGAAAAATACCGTTGAAGCAAAACAATAGCTTGATAAACATTACCCGGAGTCTGCTCCAGGAAAATCACTCATAATTGATTGGTATACAGCATTCAAACATGGCCGTACAAGCACCGATGATGCTGAACGCTTTAGACGTCCAAATGAGGTGATTACATCAGACAACATCAGAAAAATTCAAAAAATGATTTCGCAAAACTGCAAAGTAGAGCTGCAGGAGATAGATCATGGAGATAAATATCATGAAGATATCGAAAAAAAATGTTTACACCATTTTACATGAACATTTGGGAATGCGTAAATTGCTATCGAAATGGGTAGCGCGTTTGCTCACAGCGGACTAAAAACAACAAGGTATTGATGATTCTGAGCAATGTTTGGAGCAGTTTAAGCGAAATAAAAAGGATTTTTTCATGCGGTATGTGACAATGTATGAAACATGAATCCATCACTACACTCCGGAGTCAAATCGGCAGTCGGTGAAAGCCATCCAAAGCGACCAGAAACACAATCATCGGCAGGCAAGGTACTGGCCTTTGTATTTTGGAATGCTCATGAGATATTGTTCATCGATTATCTCGAGAGAGGTAAAACCATCAATAGCAGATATAACATAACGTTATCGGTGCGTTTGAGAGACGAGATCGCAAAAGAAAGACTCCAGATGAACAAAAAATTCTGTTTCACCAAGAGAATGCCCCGTATCACAAATCGTTGGCAACGATGGCTAAATTGCATGAATTGCACTTAGAATTGCTTCCTCATCCACCGTATTCTCAAGATCTGGCCTCCGGCGACTATTTCCTATTATCAGGCCTCAAGAAAATGCTCGCTGGAAAGAAATTTCGCTCCAATAAAGAGGTAATTGCCGAAACTGAAGGATACTTTCGAAGGCCAAGAGAAATTGTTCTAGAAATGTTAGAAAAGCGTTGGAATGATTGTATTGCTCTTCAAGGGGAATATATTGACGAATAAAGCCAAAATTTGCAAAAAAAAAGTGTGTGTTATTTGTCAGACCGGGGACTTATTGACTGATGTGTTATATCCATGATATAGTATGTGTGCCTTTTTCTCTGGATAATTAAAGAGAGATCTTTAAGTAGGTTCCATGTTTGTCAAAAAGTCAGTTAAAAATAATTTTTGGAAATTAATTTGAATATTTGATAAGGAATTTAATTTGTATTTTGTTTCAGTGGCAAAGCAGGTCTCCTGACTCCATTCATTTATTACAACTTTTTATCGCAAAGGTATACATCACGGAGAAACCCCTATACTAGAAATATGTTCCATGAGCTGCGGCTTTTGTTTGAAAAATTTGCCAACAAACCAAATATGCCGCAGTTCTTGAAAAGTATTCTTTTTGGAGTTGTAAACTTTACCTTGAAACTAGCGCCACCTGTAGAAGCAGTGCCGCATCAACAAAATCAGTAATTAAAGATAGATAAAATTAAAACAATCTATTGTAAAAAGTTAAAAGAAATGTATTACTAGCTACACACATCTAGTTTTTTGAATTGTTTTTATTCAAAATATATTAATATAATTACGAATGGTTTGAACAAAAGTAAATTATTACCTCAGCTGATTTTTCATGTCTGTAAATTCGGTGTTTACTGTGTAAAATTATATTTTAATTATCAAGATAAAAATTCTTGCATCTTGTAGATAAGAGTCACGGTTTTTGAACTGTCGGTGGGTTTATTATGTGTGTTTTTGACCATTTTACGAAACTATCGATAAAAAAAAACTAAATACCTATGTATACTTGTAATAGCACATTCATTCCTTTTTTAACATTCGGTATGTTGAGTAAATTAGCCTCATTAGTTCTTAAGGGTTCTTTAGAATGTATTTTTCTTACTAAAAAATTGCTACTCGCAATGTATTATTTTTGCAAACAACATAAAGGTGTTTTTTTTTGTTCATAATAGTACATGACTTGTTATATTGGGACGGTATTATAAGTTATTTAATAAAAAAAAATTGAAACCTTGTGTCTTTTTTTCTTTTTATCTGAATTGTATTTATAATTGGGCATTAATATCGCAAATATTAAAGTAATACAGCGATTAATACATAATGCTTTAAAATACACAAATATGTAATGAAAAAATATAAAAGTTTTATATAAAATCAGAAATTCGTTCACAATGGTAGCCTTGTGAGATGGTGCGTTGTCGTGATGCGAAATCCAAAAGTTTTCTTTCCACAAATCTGGCCTTTTTCGACGAATTTGGCCTCAAACGCCGTATAATGCTCAGATGATATTCTTTATTTACCGTCTGATCTGGCAAGAATTGCGAGTGCACATCACCGCGATAATCAAAGAAAACAGTTAACATCACTTTAACTTTTGATCGACTTTGACGTGGTTTTTTCAATTTCGGCTCAGTTGGAAGGCGCCATTCTAAAGCTTGTTGACTGGTTTGCATGTCAAACTTGTATACCAATGTCTCATCACCAGCTACAATCCGTTTTATGAATGTGGGGTCGGAATTGACTCGTTCTAGCATGTCTTCAGCGATTGAGTTTCTGAAAAAATGCAGGTTTTTCGGCACTAGTCGAGCGACAACGCTTTTCATGTCCAAACAATCGCTTAAAATGGTACGAATTGATTCGTGAGACACAGAAAGATCAGCGGCTATCTCTCTCAAACTTAAAAGACGATTTTCAGTCACCACTTCTTTCAGTTTAGCGATGTTAACTTGATGACGACGTTGATGGTCGACAAGAGCTGGGCTTCTTTAGCGAGCGCATCACATCTCGACCACTTTTGAATGCACTGTATCACTCATATGCACGTATTTTTGATAAAGTCGGTTCACCGTAAGCCTCCTGCAACATTTTCAGCGATTCGGCATACGAAATTCCATTTGCAATACAAAATTTAAGACAAATTCTTTGTTCGATGTTTTTATCCGTTGTAAAAATCGCAAAATACATTTGAGATGAACTGATGACAAATTCGAGCTCTGTAAACAAGCTAAATGACAGATGATGTTCAAACTCCGCGTCAGTATAGAGGACAGTTGTGCCAACTTAGCGATAAAAGAATTTTGACAATCCCTTTAAGCGGGCTTTTCAAATGATCAATTCCCGGTACTTTTTTGACATAATGTATGAGCCTACTAGGGATATAATTTAAAACACCAGTTGGAGACGCGATGCTATTCGAAAAGCAACATTTGAGGTATTGCCTTCTCTTCGCCTTTCAACTAAAAAAAGTTTTGTGGCAACTCAGGACATGATTTGTACGACTTTTGGTAGCTAAAAGTGGTTTCAGCAATTTTAAAGTGAACATTTTGACTTAAATGATTCAAAACGTCCAGGGCAGCCAAAAAAGGTGGAAGATAAAGAATTGAAAGCACTGCTGGAAGAAAATCCTTATCGTACACTACTACAGCTTGGACAGAAAGTAGAAATAACACCACAAGCTATTTTTAAACGTTTATACAAATTAGGGAAAATTCAAAGTGTCGTTAGTCATGTATGAACTCATGGCTGAGAATAAGAGTAGACTCTTTAATGTTGTTGTGTAATTGCTGTCCAGATTCAATAAAAAGGGCCTCCTGCATAATCCAGAGGTTGTAGGTTAAACCTGGTGATCAATCAACCAATACCGCAAAACAAAATATCCACGCTACTACGTGTTGCTGTATATCGCTGGACAATCATGCATTATGAGTTTCTCTAATGTGATCACAGGGTCACTGCTGACCATTATCAACAGTAACTGTCTTGTTAATGAGGCTCTGGAGGAATGAGGCTCTCTTTTTCCATTTATAAACAATGAATTAATGAAGATTTTTTGAAAATTCATATTGTTTTTTTATCATTGTTACATATAAGAGAGAGAGAGAAATGTCAGATAGTTTTCCAATAATTCGTAAAGCTGATTGAATCTGAAAAGTAGCTTCCTTTCTAGTAACATTTCATGTATTTCAAGCCGACATTTGTTTTCTTTGGCAGTCCTCGAAATCGGTTCGATATTTTTCTATTTTGGGAAAAAGCAAATATCCTGCCTTCATTAAACATTCCTTTTTGCGTGGAAACACCATTACGCAACTACTTTTTCACATTTTATGGCTTATAAGTGGTTTACTGAGTGCCGAGGATATCGAACGAGCTACAAGTGGCGATCCGCGTTCAGTACATTCCTTTGAGGTTACTCCCGAAGAAATAGCTAACAAAATCCATGATATCGTATTGGCTAATCGCAGAGTGAAAGTTAGAGAATGACTGTTGAGATGATAAACATGTCGGCCGAACCCGTACGGAATATCCCACATGAATATTTGGGCATGAGAAAGCTATATATATATATATATATATATATATATATATATATATATATATATATATATATATATATATATATATATATATATAAATATAGGCACAGGTCAATATTATGCAGCATTATTGGTCAAATTTCACGAAGAGCAGATAAAAAAACGCACTCATTTGGCGAAGAAAAAAGTGCAGTTTCATCACGACAATGTTGCAGGCAGAGAAATTGGTTAATTTGTACTACGAATTGATGCTAGTCAAAATAAGTTACAAAGTGTTGACCCTTGAGGAGACTACCTGGAAAAATAAATCATTTTTCGAACAAAAAGAAACAATATTTGATATATAAATTATGCGATTTTTCACTCGTACCATCGTATAGTCTATTACTTTGCACTTTGGTGCTGATGAAGGGTCCTTCGCATTCCGTGGACTGTCAGACGAATAAAAAACGCATCCGTTATTCGAGAAATTAACGAACCCACAAGGCTATTTCAAATTATTCATGATCGAATACTAAGATTCTTCGGCCACATTGATCGCATGGACGGCAATAATCTAAAAAGACTGGTGGTACAGGAAGGGTGGCGAGTTCTAGGCAGACCTCCAAAAAGATCTAGACAGGCCAAATTAAAGACCTAACTGATATATCTCTCCAAGATGCATTAAGGAACTAAGAAATAGAAAAAGCTTGCGAGTAGTCCGAAAAGTATTAAACGAAATGAGTTTAAATAGGATATAACTCTTTTGTAAAGAATATGAAGCAGAATAGTTAAAATGTGTTCATATGGAAGGTACTAAAAGACAATCAGTTAAAGTTGATTAAAATCTGACACTTTGTGTAACTGTAAGAATTCTAACATGGGTATTATCTAATTTTATTAAAAAATGCAATACAATTCAAAAGAAAAATACATTTATTCTAAGTTCTTAACATACTAATCACATAAAAATATATCCTTTCAATGGCGACTCATTTCTTTTTATGAGGAATTGTTAAAATTACACGTCTGCCAGCCAGCTTGAAGTTCTCCATTAGCTACCTTCTCTTGTTCTCTGAACTCCTTCTGGTAAATATTATTAAGGAAATCTTTATAGTGTGTGTATTATGGATTATCAAAAAATGTATTAAACTTATAATAGCCAGCTAGCTATAACATTAACAAAAGGTTTCAAAAGGACAGGAAATTTAAAAGAAAATTTTTGGAAATAGTGCTTCTGTTATAGAAAGATGGTGTTAAATATAATATGGAAAAATTGAGTAAAAAGGATATTGTTTTTCTCTTGATGCACTCCTTTCATGTGACCTCTCTCGGCTCGTATATACTGGTGAAATCTCCTAAAAAAATTGATATTAAATATTGTCTTATAAATCCAATGATAATTTTAAAACAACTCTGTATTTCAAAACCACAAATTATTTCATATATTTGAATCAATAAGTTTTTTATTTTATATTATAAAATTGCTTTATGTATGAAGAATGAGTTGAAACTAAAGACACTACAAGATGACGAAAATGTATTGGTGATTCAGCCAGTCCAATGAGTAGAAAAGCAGTACCGGTGAAGGAATAGTACTGTTCTTCCATGCATCGGAGCGCCACCTTACAAGTATTTGTCTTTAGTTTGCACATGCGGATTTTGTTTGTTTACAGTAGCTGTTATTTCATTATTATTTTTTGTAATTATTTTGTGATTGTTGTTGATATGAAAAATATTGAAAAATATGAAAAAGATGAAAAATATTTGTTTGCTAATATTTTTATTGTTTATAAATTTTTATTAAATTAGTGCTGTAGTCAGTTGCAATGAGTGGTCTGCAACCTTTATAGGAAAAAAGCAGTGACGAAGAATTAAACAGAGGAAAGAAACGAAAAGCTCACCCGGAACATGGGTGAAAGAAAAAATTAAAATTGCTTGTCTGAACGGTGCATCCTACAGTAAGTTCACGCTAAACGTACTGGAGCAGATTGTTCTTGCAAACATAAATAATGTACGACTAAATTTATAGCCAGTGAAAAACTGGAGATTATTACAAATTTATACAACGGTAGACCAAAAAACGAAAAGGACAGCTACCTCATAGGACTGACACTCTGACTGATGCCAGAGGGTAATAGTTCGCATGTAAGGGCGAGTATTTTTTTTATATTTTGCCATGAAAGGAAGTAATCGGGTTTCTATTTGCAAAGTAGCTTACATCAGTTTGCACAGCATTACTCACATTCAGGTACATCGACTGACGACTATTCTGTTGTCTAGAAAATCTCCTAAAGATTTGAGGGGAAAACATGATGATGATGACAAACTGATAAAAATAAAGGAACACATCGAATCATTTCCAGTACGAATCGCACAGTATGCTAGTAAAGCAGTAAAATATATTTCTAAAGTATAAAGTACAGTAAAGTATATTTTATTTTATAGTATATTGAATGTTAAGACAATGCACATACTTTTCATTAAAAAAATTACCTGATCTGGAAGGAGTTATTAAATATGAATTCCATCTGAAATATTTTAAAGAACACTATAATCTAAAATTTGGACGACCTCAGGTTGATGTTTGTTTAACTTGTGAAAATCTTGGGACAAAAACCTCAATGATAATGCTAAGAGTTGTTGCAGCAGAGTTGAGAGTCCATAAGACAAGTGCAAACAAGTTCTACAATAAAATAAGAGACTAAGTTAAATGAAAAAAAAACCAGAAGTGGCAGCAATATGTTTCGACTAGATGCAGAACTTGGTTCTACCACACAGTCCGGTATAGGAAGTATTTTACTACAGACAGCTATGGGTGAACGTATTTGAAATTCACGACCTGAAGGAAAACACCAGACTATGTTACGTATACCACGAAGGGGAGGCTCATAAAGGGTCAAATGAAATGTGTAGCATCATTTACGATTACAGACAAACAAAAATGTCACCGTTAAAGAGCTACACATTTTTCTGATTCCTGTCCTGGTCAAACCCGGAATAATACGATGGTGAGATTTTTAATGGGCCTGCAGGCAACCAAAAGATTTGACAGATCTACCACTACTTCCCATTACGCGGTCACTTATTTTTGCCGTGTAATCGTGATTTTGGTACTTTAAAAAGTGGAACACGATGTGATAGAGGTTACATAACCTCTGAGTACGAAAAAATTATTCAAGAAAGTAGAAAGAGTCGATAAGGCCATATTCAACTTTTAAGATGGCTAAACCCAAAGCTTCCCGAGACTTCCCACCAACAAACCCTGTAACAATTAATGAAACAACACTAACAATTAAAAAAAAACTGCTGATGTGATGCAACTGCTCCAATATATTATTCCATGCGAGGCAACTCCGTTCTACGAAGAAATTCGAAACTGGAAAACAACTTCGTCTGCTGAAGAAGATGATAGGTATATAATTTCAATATGTTTTAAGGTCTATTTTAATTATTTTTAGAAGCTCTTTTAACCTAAATACTTATGTTTAAACTGTTTAGTTTTATTTTAAATACTTGGAATACATTTTTATTTTTTTTGTAATTATTTCCTTAACATTTCCTGGCTATTCGGCGGATGATATGAAAAACTGTACAACTCCAGAGCTTTTTATTTTCGTTTTGCAAAATTTTGACGCGAATTTTAGCAGCAATAGATATAGAAGGGCATCCGTGAGATCTGATAAAAATGTTTTCCGGCGTTACTAAGCCCCCCAAGTGCACGGATTTCGTATATTACAATATTGAAACTTTCATTGTTGATTATCTCAAAATGATATTTTTTGGCTTGTACTGTTTTTGAACTCACTGATTCATTTTCAATTTCATTTTAATTTTCATTAATTTCTTGACTGTAGTATCATGAAAACTATTATTATTGGGAACTATTTTAATTCAGATGAACATTTTCATATTCACGAAGTGAATAATAAACATTGTCCTTTTCGGTACTATAAAAACGACTTGGAAACTATCAACTTTTTTGAAAGCTATCAGCGCTTTGCTAGACAGCGCATACATTTACTACTCTGATCAAAAAGTATAGTAGTTTTTGCTTTAAAAATTCTCGCGTTTTATCTATTTCCATACAACCATTTGTTTCTTAATGTTTTCTTCGTTTTTTCAAAATGGATTTTCATAACATTTTATCTAGAATACGAAAATGCTTGTACCAAGCCATTAAAAATGTTAAGAAAGTGTTATGGAGAAGAAGCTGCCAAAAAAAATATTTACAAGTGGTACAAGGACTTTAGTGATATTAAAGAAGCAATAGAATATAGACTTTAACAATAGAGACTTTCCACGTCAACCAACGAAGAAAACATTACCAAAATCAATGATTTTGTATTGAATAATAGTCGATTAAATATTAGAGGTATTGTAGAAAAAAACAACCAGATTTGTGGCATAAGAAAGAATTCATGGTTTTGCAGCACGTAAATTTTTCGCTAAAAATCAAACAAAACTCGCTCTACAATCACCACATTCACCAGATATGTCAATGTGTGACTTTTTCCTGCTCCTATGATTGAACAAGCCACAAGCCACTTTGTAGGTGCCGTTTTGAGTCCATAGAAGCAATTCAAGAGAGTCCGCTGGACGCTTTGATGGAAATACCAGAAGTCGACTATAAAATCTGTTTCAGACTGGAAAAAATGTTGGAACACGTGTATTACCAGTAAGAAGAAGTTATTTTGAAAGATACAAAATAAATTTGGATGAATGAATAAATAATTTGTGATTTTTTTAAAAAGGCGTGTTAATTTTTGAGCATAGTAGCAAAACTATTAAAAAAATTATGTTTATCTTAAGCAGCTTCTGACATATAAGAACATACCTTATTAGACCTTATTCTAGGTATGTAATAGGTGTTTCGATTAATAATGTCGATTTTGCTAACAGATGGCGTTACTAATAAATTTGTTGGTATAGACTAATGGCGTCTATGGCGTTTTGGAAGGTAAACATACGCCATAAAAAGCCTGATCGTTATTGTTATTGTGTAAAAAAATGAATGAATGAATATGTCAAATTATGTACCAGAAAAAGTTTAATAATCATCTTTCATTTGAAGAAAACGACTGCTGACAGTTATCGATTGTTACTTGAAGCGTATGGCGAACAATGCTCTAACAAAAAAAAACTTGTGAACGGTGGTTTAAACGCTTAAACAGGTGATTTTGATATTAAAGACAAGGCGCGTTCAGGATAGCCGAATAAGCTTGAAGATGCAGATTTGCAAGCATTATTGGATGAAGACTCAACTCATACGTTGAAAGCATGGTACGGCTTGGCAACATTCACCTAATCCACCATTTCCGAACGTTTACATGCATTGGGAAAGATCCAGAAGGAAGGAAAATAGGTTCCATATGAATTGAAGGAAAGAGGCGAAATTGATTTGAAAGGCGAAAAACTACTTGTGAAATTTTGCTTGTCAGGCAGAAAAGAAAAGGTTTTTTTTGCATCGAGTTGTGACAGGTGATGAAAAGTTGATCTATTTTGACCACTCAAAGCACAAAAAATCATGGGTAGACCCTGGTCAGCCTTTAACAACATAACCAGTGCGTAATATACATGGAAGAAGGCTTTGCTGTATTTGGAGGGACAGTAGGGGAGCTGTGTATTATAGGCGTACAAATTCTAGGCGTACAACCGCGTACAAAGATGAATAGTATACAAGAACATGAAGGAAATGGTAACACCAACTAAGATTATTGGGTTAACCTGGATGATGATGTTTAATTCCAATGCAGTAGTAAACATCCAACAACACACTACGGTGAAATTTGAGATCGGAGAAGATTTGCGACAGTGGGGTGGATTGACACCAGTTGTTAACATAATATTGAACGAAGTCATCAGCGAAACAGACAGACGAAAATGGAACAATGATAAATAAAGAAAAGCAGATCGTAGAATATGCAGATGACCTAAACGGGTTAATACGATCGAAAAAATTATTGAGAAAAATATATGTTGAGATAAAGGTGAAAGCCAAAAGATCTGGTCTAGAAATAAATATAGGCAAAACAAAGGCACTGGAAAAAAGAACCAATCCAAGAAGAGAACAGAACTGGATAATACTGGATAATAAATAGGAATTTATCTATCTGGGAAGCAACCTTCACAGAAGATATCAATAATCGTATTATAAAGGGTAACAAAGTTATTTATTCCCTGGATTCTGTCCTAAGATCTAAACTTATTCGTTCAAAGGAATATGAAAATTAGGATCTATAAACCACTCATTCGGGCAATAGTCACTTACGGCTGCGAGACGTAGACACTTACAAAGAAAACAGAAGAGATGCTGCCAATATATGAAGGAAGAGTACTCAAAAGATTTTTTGGTGCTGTGAATGACAATGTAATTTGGAGAATTAGGTATAACTTCAAACTCAAGGAATTGCATAAAGATTTGAATATTCTAAGACTATGTGAGGATTTAGCGACTGCGTATTGAAGAAAAATCGACAAAAATACTGTCAAAGACACGATAAAGCAATTTTTATGACTTTATCATGGGCTTCGGCAATATGTTGTAAAATATGTAAAAGACTATTTGGAAAACGTTAAATGGGACGTCCTACCCCCACTCGCCATATTCACCGGATTTAGCGCCTTCAGACTACCACTTATTTCGATCGATGCAGCACGGACTTTCAGAACACTTACATTCTTACGAAGAAGTGAAAAGGTGGGGAAAAAGTAATAGTTAACGATGGTCAATACTTTGATTATTAAGGTAATTTATTTTGTTATGGAAGTAGATGCTCAAATTATGCGAAAAAATTAAGTGAAACATCGATAAATCTGGGTCCACACCAATAAAATTTTGCGTGTGTGTTAAATTTACTGGAAGAATTTGTTTGAATTATTTGGTGGACAACAAATGGTTCGTGTGCTTGCTGTGCGGCAACAATATTTGAGTGTCAGAGCGTCTACATTGCCGGGCACGCACACCACATGAAGCTTTATAAGAAACAACTTTTTCATACAGTGATAACTAGAGACCATTTGTTAAAACCGAAATGAAATTTTCGGAATAGAATGGCCATGTTTATAAACCAATTTTATTCATCACAGAAATTATTATCATTAGGTTATTACCCTTGTTTCCCTCATTTCACCTCTTCTATGGTGTTTTTCTCGCGTATGCAGTGGTGTTGGTTCCAACAGCTCACCGTTTTGATGGGATAACAATTTATTACCTAAAACCAAGAAAAAAATATCACCCTGGGTAGGTTCTTATTCGGTAATTAAACTAGTTACCTTTATCTTCATCTCTACGGCGTTTTACCAAATCCTGTTGAAGGCTTTCATCAATACGATCCTAAAACAAATATAGAATGTATTATATAGTATTAATTATTCATTCTTTCTAAATTCTATTCTAGATTTGAATTCAATTTCTCTAGCAGGGAAATTTTCAACTTCAGCTTGAAAATTTGCCTGTTACGAGGGTTGCTATTTATGTATCCGGAATAATATATAAAAGCAAATATTTATCATTGAAAATGGTTTTATTATTTTTCAAAATAATCTCCGCGATGATCGATACACTTTTGCATAGGTATGAAATTTCGCTTTCAATTTGATCAACCGCTTCTTCTGGCGTTGAAAATCGTTGACCACGTAGTTTATTCTTCGCGGACGCGAACGAAAAAAAATCATTGGGTGCCAAATCAGGACTGTACGGAAATTGTATGACCCATCAATTCGATGTTTTGACTGGTCAAATTGAGTTATTCGGTCCGATGTGTGCGGGCTCGCGTTGTCATGGTGAAGAATGATCCTGCGTCGCTGGCTGTTTTTTCTTATTTCTTTAAAAACCTCTGGCAAACAAATAGTTGTGTACCATTTAGAACTGAGTGGCACTGTTATCCAAAAAAATCCCCATCAGCCCATTTATCAAAAAAAAGGCGACCATTTGCTTCGAAGTGTTTCTTGCGCGAACAACTTTTGTTGGGTTTGGCGCATTTTGAAAGACCCATATACATGACCGTATACTGTATACTTTCGGGCTCATACGCATATACATTCGGGCTCATACGCATTGGCATCAATCGACACGAGCCTTTTTTTGAGTGCTTGTGAAATTATGCGGAATTCAACGCGAACAAATCTTTTTCATAACTAAAAGTTCATACACAATCTTATGTATGCTTGTCAGACTAATGACCAGGGTTCCATTAATCTAACGATATGTTTCATGACGATCTTGCTTTATCAGTTCGCGCAGTATCAATGTTTCCTGGAACAACAGATTATGGACGACCTTCTTTAAATTCGTCGGTGAGCAAACGATGGCCATGATTGAATTCACTAAACCAGTGATATACAGTGGTTTTAGATAGTCCTTCATTGCCAAAAGTCGAAGTGTGTTGATCGATGCACTGTTGTTGAGATAATCCACATAGTAAATCCTCACTCGAAAATTCCCACGAGTTAATTCTATTTTTTGACTGAGATTAAATTTTCAAGTTATTAAACAACACAAATAGGGTCCGTATGACAAAACGTTCTGAGTATGTATACAGTTAAAAATGTCAAACTTTACTATATGTCAGATGGCGCCTAGTAACACGATTGCTGCCTATTTCGGATACATAAAGGGCAACCTGTATAAGTGAATTTGACCTGTTTGAATGGTGTATTTTTTCTCTTTGTTTTCAGTCAACATTTCAGTTTAATTCAGATAACTTTCAATTTTAATTTAGTTTAATTCAATTGTTATTTTTGTTTTTAATTATTAACACACACATATAGCTTATAAAATGACAATTAAAATCAAATCTAATCCAGATGCTGAACTTGAGAATGAATCCATCAGATTTTCGTGTATAACATCTACATAGGTGACACATCTTGGATCTATGTGTATGAGCCCGAAAGTAAACAGCAGTCGACTGTATGGATCTATCAAAATGAGCCAAACCCAACAAAAGTGGTTCGCGCAAGAAGCGCTTCGAAGCAAATTGTCGCCTATTTTTTCGAGATATATGGGCATGTGGCTACCGTGCCACTAGAGAATCGTAGAACGGTCAATTCTGAATGGTATACAACCATTTGTTTGCCAGTAATCTTTCATGAAATAAGAAAAAAACAACCAACGATGCAGGATCATTCTTCACCATGACAAAGCGAACTCTCACACATCGAACCGAACAACTCAATAATTAACCGGTCCAAACATCGAATTGATGGGTCATCCGCTGTTCAATCCTGATATGGCACCCAACGATTTCTTTTTGTTCCCGCCCGTAAAGAATAAACTACGTGGTCAACTATTTTCGACTCTAGAAGAAACGATTGATGCGTTCAAAACGCATGTTTTGGAAATACTTCAATCGGAATGGAAAAAGTGCTATGAAAATTAATTCAAACTTATGCAAAAGTGTATATATTGAAAAATAATAAAACCATTTTCAATGATAAATATTTGTTTTTATTTATCAACCCTCATTTACAATCATTCGATAGAATGATAAAAAATTATTGAAACAGCTACTCTTTAATAGAGAACCTGAGACATTTTCGTTCTGTTCTAATATTATAAGCGGAAACTGAAATTTCCTGAAAAAACTTACCCGTTTCCTTCCCAGCTTTCTTTCCTTCTTCAATTCCTTTTCTTCCTCGCTCATCTTCTCCCTTTTCTCCTTTATTTTTCCAGAGCGTTCCTTCTTATCGACCTTTTCGGTATAATATTCAATCTGGGCGGCAGTTTTGCGCTCTTCATGTTTGGAACTCTGCACAGACAACCGGGAAGAGGATGCATTAGGCGATGTGGAGGGAAGAAAGTTGTCGGTTGGGCGTGATTGAAGCTCCAGACCTTCTTACTTTCTATTTATTTCTATATTACTTAGTGTAACTATCATACCAGAAATATATGTGCTTTTTATGGATAATGTAAAAATGTTAAATTGTTTTAAAACTCAAACAAAATTGTAAAAATAGTGTCAAAACAACGAAATTTGAAGATATAAATTGACAAATATATTCATCTCGTTCTTCTACTTGACACAGGAACATTGCTTTTTCGAACTGTTACCTTTATTTTTAAATTAACGCCTTAGTCATGTTGTTTTCTGCGAAATTTCAATCAATAAATAATCATTTTCATTCATATAACGGTCTAAATCTCGCGTTGGACAACTGGTCGCCAAGGACGTTGATAAACTAAGACAACGACAATGAGTGATAGAAATCGTCATTTGACGACAAGTGATACTCAGTTTTGGAACGCTTGGACTGGCCAAGAATCTTGATACTAAGCCGCATAAATTGAGCGATCAAAATTTTCTAAATATGTAAATGTAATGTAAATATGTAAATATTCCGATTCATTACAAAAACGCAATTTAAACGAACGATGAAAACAAAATCAACAGCTTTCTAGAAAAAAGGCTTTTGTAAATCACGGTTACCTTAAAAAAGATTAATTCCTAAAGTCAATACGAGTTGCACTCATCTAATGATTATAAATGATTTTACCTTGTCTTTTTGTATCAGTACGATGTCATCTGCGAACCTTACATTAACTTATTCAAAGAACTCAATTTTCCAAAAATTTCAACCAAATATGCAAGTTTAACATTAAAGTTATCATTCGTAAACAAACTTTCCTCTTCATTATGATTTTCATTGAGAAAAAAATTATTCTTTCGAGTTGAAACACCCTTTGAATCACTTTTGCACGACATAGAAAGCGCACATCATAATAGTAAAGGTATAAGATATAATTATCTTCATATAGCTTTGCAAATAACCTAACTTTTAAAGGGCAGTTTTTTATGTAGTTTATAACTTTTGTTAAGTTTTTCGCTCAAATTCTTTGACATAAGAGCTGCTCTATGAAGCATACTATCCAGATAACTGGATAGTATAAAAAACAAATTAAGATAAAATGTCATCGATAAAAATAGCACAAACAAAATGCGTTTTAGGGTGGATTTTTTTACAAATTTTGTAAAAGAATCTACAGTCAATTTTGTTATCATACACTGAAAATGATTCTTTTGTAAGCTTTCCTTGATGAAGGTTTCTAACTGAGGAACTTTGAGAATCTGTTGTAGTATCAGCTATTAGCACATCAAACGAAAATTTTGGTATTATTTACATATGTCGTAATAATGTAGGAAAGAGGTAAATATATATTTAAGAAATGTGCTACATTAAGACGTTTCATTCTAATACCAAGAAACTGAAAAAATATAAAGCTCCCGGGAATAATGCCAAATGCTACCGACAAACCGCTTCCCACGAGGCAGTAGCCGACGAGCTGTGATTGACGCGTCACCTGTCACTCACAACTTTCGCGCGCATTATAATTTTTGAATAACTAACGTATTCAGGTATATTCTACTTTTTTCACGATAAACTATATTGTAATAATGAGCTTTGAAGCATAAATTTGTATTAGATATAGTAGAAATGAGTTTTTATGGGTAAAATCTTGTTCGTAGATATTGATGTGGTGTCAACATAAAATGAAGTAGTCTGACAATTGCGCGCTGACAATTGTCAACTATGTATTTTACTTTTGTTTATTCTCTTACAGATGACTGAATGTACACCAAAAAAAAAAAGGAACTTGGGACCCACTTCAAATGCAGGCTGCTTTAGAAGCTGTACATGCTGGAAGAAAAATAAAAAAAAAGCGTCAAGATCGTTTGTGCTTCCAGAATCTTCTATAAGAAATAGATTAAAAAAGGAGAGAACTATGATCATCGATTGGGACGGAAGGCAACGTTTTCAAAGGATGATGAAAATGAGTTAGCTGACCATGTTATTTTGGCTAAAACATTTTTTGACAGCAGCTACGCAAACTGGCTTATGCATTTTCTGTTGCAAAGAACATTAAAAACATGTTTTTTCAACAGGAAACGGCATGGCAGGTAAATGCTGGGTGTATACGTTCTTAAAAAGAAATCCTGGGATCTCTTAGCGAGTTCCGGAGCCAACGAGCACGAACAGAGTGTTGGATTTTAATAAAACTGCAATTAATTTGTTTTTTTTTTCGCAATTTAGAGGAGTTGATGGAGAATAATCCTTATCCAGCCAAAAGGATATTTAATGTTGATGAAACAGGAGTTTCAACTGTGCAAAGGTCTGGAAAATGTATGCGCCTAAAGGGCTTAAACAAGTTGGCAAAACGACACATTTGTCTGTGCAATGAATGTATCAGACTGTCATTTGTCCCACTTACGTTTATATATCTACGCCAGAGAATCAAGTAAAGTCTTAAGATTGGAGCTGAATATGAATGCTCAAAATTAGGGTGGATTTGAAAAATGGCTTCGTCACTTTGCCAAGCATATTAGTGTAACTAAACCCCACCCTTCTAGTTCTTGACTATCATGCCAGTCACTTGTCTCTAAAAGCTTATCAATATTGCCGCGAAAATGGGATCCACATGCTGATCATTATCTTCGCATACTGCCCATAGGATGCAGTCACTGGATGTCACTTTTATAGTCCACTGAAAACAGCTTATCACAGAGAGTGTAATTTATATATGAAAAACTATCCATATGAAAAAATCACTCATGATGTTTTGGCTTCAATTTTGAATAAAGTATATTTGGAATAGCTTTGATGGACATAGCAACAAAAGGATTCTAAATAACTGGCATGTAACCTATAAATCCTAACGTATTTGGTGACGATGACGTTATATCAGTTCCTATTATTAAAGACTTAACATCTCGAAATCAAACTTCAATTAATGACACAGCAAACGCTGCATTTACTACCATACATGTTACGAATGAAACCGAAGCTATTGCTAGTTCTTCACATAGTATTTTGCAACTTTTTACTCCAGTGCTTCAAAACATTCAGAAAATTCAAAGACGTTCTAAGAAACAACGCTAACAAATATTGACTGCCAGTCCCTTAAAGGCAAAGTTAGAAAAAATGGAGACAAATAGAAGTTTAAAAGAGAATGACAACAATAATAAAAAAGGAACAGCCTTGGCAAGTAGAAAAACTATCAAGAGAAAAGTACTCATTTCCAGCAGGGATGACGAAGTTCTTCTAGTACAATTATGCAATGACGACGATTATAATGACATGGATACAGATAATGGAAATTATAATACTGATCCTGCTCCACTATATGTGGAGAATTCGGTCGGGACAAGGAAGTATGGTTTCGTTGTTGCAGTTGGATCCATAAAAAATGCAGTTGCATTTGCGCCTACCGTAAAAACCAATAATAATAATAATAATATTTTTATTCAGAGATAAATGTTGATTGACTCTTATATCGGCTATTATTTATAACGCGCGGTATTATCAAACTGAGGCAGCTCTATTCTCAGATCAGTTTGATAATGCCGTGCTTTTCAAGATTTTTCTTTATTTCCTACATTTTCATATGGGTGCTGTAAGAATTAAAGATTGCATTAGAAGTTGGTTGTCAGGTAAACTCTCTTATTAATAATCAAGTTTGAGTTGCTCTGTTTTGTACCAGTAGAATATTATAGCAATAATACAAAAAAATATTACTAAAATTTCCCATATATCCGTCATCGAGATTTGTTCGCCGTGAATTTTATTAGTTTCTATGCTTCCTGAGCAACAGAAAAACAATTTTTAAAGTACCTCTTAAACTGCATTATTTAAAAGAAATAATTTTCGTTGTTTGCACTTCAACAATATTTTCCATACAAATCTACGACATGCCCATCTCTTCTTTTTTCTTTCCGTGGTATCTGCTCCGATGGAGTCATTTTAACATATTTTTTTTTTACTTTAGGTTCAAAATAATGTAGGACTGATCAAATGTTAAGATTATGTTGATCAAATATTATCATTACTAGTGCCAAACTGTGTATATAATTCAAAGAAAAAAATATATAAAAACTGGGCAAAATATGTTTTTATTTAAAAAATAATATCTTAAAAATAATAAATATTGTATATCAGGTGTGCGATTAATAATTCTTTTTTTTTAAGAGATGGCACTGGAAACAAGGGTCGGTTCACAGTCTAATCTCTTATGCCATTTTGTTGCTACAAAAGTACCTTTTAAAAGCTCGTTGATCTTTAAACGATTTCAAGTTAACATCATATCTTTTTCGTGTGGTAAACATGTCGAGTTTCGAGCCAAATAAAGATTTGCGACATGAACTGCTTTTCCTGTTCAATCAAAAGGAAAATTCGAATGAAAGACGTCGTATACTTGTGGAAACTTGACACGGTGACAATGTCCAAGCAAGACGCTTGTAGGCGTTGGTTTAGACGATTCAAAAGGGGTGATTTCCACTTGAAAGACAAAGAACGCCAAGGTCAACCGAAAAAAAATGAAGATGCCCAATTACAAGCATTGTTGGAAGAAGACGATATGCAAACTCAACAACAAATGGCAGAGAAGTTAAATGTTGGTCGCCGAACCATTCGCCGATCGTCTGCATGCCTTGGAAAAGATCTAGACGGAAATTTATTGGCAAATTTCTTTTAGTTTAGTGTTTTACACCAAATATTCCAATAAGAGAATTGATTGAGCATTTGATATCCATAATTTAGATATCGATCCGTAAATAAGTTAGCGACGCGTTAAAGTGACTATTAAAAATGTCAATCAACAAAAATTAACACCCTCTCCTATTTCCTTTTTATGTCGTTTTTTGGGCAAAGTGAAGTGATAAAAAGAGTGAGTGTGATGGCGAGCTGTTAAAGCAAAATCCTTTTCCGTGTCTTGTAGCCCATTCTGGTCGCTTTTTGTTCAATGCACATAATTTTTTGACGCTACCGAACGGTATTAACTGTTTCACCTGGTTTCAGAAGCTCAGTGTACACGACACCCTTCTGATCCCACCAAATGTACAGCATTGTTTTTTTTCCAAAGCGATTCGGTCTTGCGGTCGCTGTAGACGCTTGTCTTAGGTCAACCCACGATTTTCTGGGTTTTGGCTTCTCGAAATATATAAATTTTTCGCTTCCAGTCACGATCCGATGTAAAAAAGTTTCATGCTGAGAAAGCAAAACTTCGCACAGCGTTTTTTGCTTTTCCATCTGTCTGTTGTTCAACTGATGTAATACCCATTTTAATACCAACAAATGGTTCAGGGACCAACATTTAACCTATCTGCCAATTGTTGTTGAGTTTGCATATGTCCCATTTTTAAGTACCTGCTTCTCCTTTATATCATGGAGTATTTGAAATTATTTATACCTGACTTTGAAGTACAAAAGTAAGTAGTATTTTGGTACAAAGTATTGCAGTTTTTTGTGTCTATGGGACAGTAGGACAACAAAAGAACATTACAGTAGGAAAGATTGCCTCATAGAACTTATTTTAAACCTGGTAGATCAAACATAAAATATGCCCCTGCTGTTAATCCAAAAAAGATGCTTCTTCCATCTCTCCATATTGAGCTTGGACTAATCAAAAACTTTGTCAAAGCCATGGACAAAAAAGGTAATGGTTTCAAGTACCTAAAGGAAATATTTCCACAATTTAAGTGATGCAAAACTACAAGAAGGCATATTTATTGGACCTCAAATAAGGAAACTTCTAAGTGATTTCCGTTTTCAAGAAAAAATAAATGACAAGGAAGCTTCGAAGTGTTTTGTAAGTGTAATGAAAGGATTTCTGGGCAACAAAAAAGAAGAAAAGTATAAAAACCTCATAGATGAACTTTTGAAAGTCTATGAAATACAAGGGTGTTGCATGTCCTTAAAAGTGCTTTTTTATACTCCCATTTGGATTTTTTCCTGGATATTTTGGGTGCAGTAAGCGACGAACAAGAAGAGAGGTTTCACCAGAACATTAGGACGATGAAAGCAAGACACCAGGTACGTTGGAATTCCACTGTTGGTTTTTAAAAAGAGATGATGCTATAGAACACAAGAGGAAGAAGTAAAAGTTTTGGTTGCTGTAATATATTTTTTATTCACATTATCCTCAGTAATGTCTTTGCATAGATTTAACACGTTTTACATGTTTATATTAAATAAATAAGATTGCAAAAAGATATCTCCTTTTTTTCCCCACCACCGACCCTCTGCAACAAAAAACTGTATGTGTTACAGAAATTAGCTTATCTTTTCGGATTTAGGAGTACAAAATACTTTATATACACCTATTTTCATCGATGTTACCTCAAAAAAAGTTTTAATTTGTTGACCTGTGCATTTATCAATGAATTTATATTTATCAATTAAGATTTAAGGCTTTTAAATGCAATTTATATTATTTATATATATTTTTTAAATGCAAATTATGTGCATTTAAAAGATACTACAATGTGCAGATGCAAAATACTACAATACGAAGTCCAAAATTTAAAAATATTAGATTGCCCGGAAAGTTTGTAAGGGTTTTCCGTTAGTTTTCTTTTTAGTTTCGTTAGGTCTCTTTTAACGCTTTGAAACAAAAATCTGTGTGATATTAATAATTATTAATTCTTGCGGTGTTTACAATATTTACGTTCAGATGTGCTTTGATTTGCTTTCAGTTAGTCAAGTTGATTCGAATTGAAAATGTCGATATCTTGCAATTAAGCTACATTATGATTTTATATTTCAAAAAGGGTAAGAACGCTGTCCACAGAAAAAAACAAGGTTTGTGTCGTTCACGGAGAGGGTTCAATAGGGGAGAGCACGGTAGGAAATGCTTTAGTCGGTTTATGGGAGGAGATTTTGACCTGGAAGATTACTCAGGCCGTCCTTCAAGCACCGATGTCGAGGAAATAAGTGCCATAATAACCGAAAATCCACGCAACACAGTCCGTCGAATATCAGATAACTTAAATGTTGGCCAATCGACTATTATTGACCATCTGAAAAAAAATGGGTTTCTGCCAATATGATGTGAGGGTTTCTCATGAACTTAGTGAACAAAGCCTGTTGGACCGAATCCATTCTTGTGATCTTTTGCTGAAAAAAATTCACACTTAAAATTACGAAGGTAGTTCCAGAAGTACCCAATCTGACGTATAGATGGCGGTTGTTGTTTGAAAACAACGACTATTGTAGAAAGTAACAACCTTATAAAGCTTAAATTTGAAGTTTGACGACGCTACGTTATTTAGTATTTGTTTGACAGCCATTTATAGTGAACGTTCTGAGTGAATTCGTAAACATGGAAAAAATTGGTCATCGTTATGTGATGCAATCCTTGCATTTGAAATGCCTCAGTCCAATCGATATCAAAGCGAAGCTAAATTCTACTCTGGGGGAGTCTGCTCGTTCGTTTACAACAATAAAATATTTGGCGGCAGAGTTTCATCGAGGCCGTCCGAGCTGCCAAGACAAACATCAGCCAGAAACGCAGAAATGGTGAAAAAATCCACAAACATTATAGTTTAAAATAACTAATAAAAATGCTTTAATGGTAAACCGAACTTAAAAGTAAAAAATAATTTTTAGTATAAGAATAAAGTGATGGAACGAGAAAATGAATATGTCATTGTGAAAAAGCGTGGGGTGCTCGATGTTAATTGTTATAAATATTCCATCAGTACCGTTTTTATATTAGAGTAGAGTTAGTATGAAAATATGGTACGAAGCGCCCCACGTTTTTTTACAATGACACATTAATTGTCTCGTTCAACACTTTATTCTTATACTAAAAATTATTTTTTACTTTTTATTTTGGTTTACCATTAAAGCGTGTTTTTTAGTTTTTTTAAAACTATAATTTATTTTTCATTTTTTAGTTCTGCTATAAAAGCGTGTTTTTTTAGTTTTTTAAACTATTATTTATTTTTAATTGTTTTTCCAAAAATTTCTGTTCGAACTGCCTTCCTTGGGTGTTGTAACCGTGTCTCAGGCTCCCTCTCCGAAAACAAATCCTTGATCCTGACAATCCTGTTCAGGATAATGGGACGAACATTTTAAATTATTGTATTGTCATCGGACCTTGATAAGTATGCAAAGTTTCAATTTAATCTGACGTTTTGAAGTGGGTGAAAAGGACTTTCAAAGATTCATTTACATAGATAGATACAGGTGGAGCTAATAAAAGCGGGTTAAAAATAAGGAAAAAATCCCCCAGATATTACATACTTAAATAATTGTCTAGGAATTGTCTTCAACAGGCCTGAATATGGAAAAAACATATTATGCACTGGTATCACAGGTCGACATTTTTGTAACATTGATGAGAATGCTCTTTTTGCGTTTCATTTAGGTTTGGTGTTATATGGTTATGAATGACAGACAGTTGACTTTGAGTAAAATTGCTAATGCCATGGACATTTCGATCAAACGGGTGTTTCATATATTGGGCTTGAGAAAGCTATGTGGAAGATGGGTGCATTTGCTAAATTCTGATCAAAAATGACTTCAAGTAAAACTTTCTAACTAACAGTTGGATCTTTCTCGAAAGAATGCAGAGTGGACTGAGACGGGTTGTTCAGCTCCGAAGCAGCATTCAGGTTATGGCAACAATTTTTTGGGATTCAAAAGGCTTTTTATTAATTGATTACCTTCATACCTGTAAAACAATAATAGGGCAGTATTAATCTAAAGAGTTTGGATCAATTGGATGCAAAAATTTGTGAGAAAAGATCTGGTTTATCGAAGAAAAAAATCATTTTCCATTAAGACAATGCACCGGGAGAGGTGTACTTGCAATGGCCAAATTGAAGAAGTTACATTACGAATTGTTGGAGCATCCACCACATTCACCAGATCTGACCCCCTTTGACATTCGCCTGTTCCCAAACCTCGAAAAAATTCATATGCGGCAAGCGTGTTTCATCTAATGAAAAAGTTATATCAGCCGTAGATGAGTATTTTGAAAGACTTCTAGCAAATCACTTTAGAGATGGGCTAAATGAAGTTGCAAGAAGCAATGACCGCTGGAAAAAAATGTATTGATCTTAAGGGGGAATATACAGAAGAATAAAGTAATTTTTTCAACTATAAACTTGTTTTATCATTTCCGCTCCGCGAACTTTTCAATTAGCCTAGTATGATTTCCGACGAAGTCCATTTCCACCCCACAGACTATGTGAACAAGCAACATTGTAGGATTTGGGGAAGTGGAAATCCTCGAATGATTGCAGAAGAACCTTTACATCCTCTTCGAGTAAACGTATGGTGTGTATCGATAGCTGGAGGGATTATAGGACTGTTTTTCCATGAAAATGACCATGGTGAAACGGTAAATGGCGAATGTTACCGCAATATGTTAAGAAACTTAACGTTAAGCACCTTACCAGTATTTTCTTTCAGCAAGATGGCGCCAAGTGCCATGCGGCGAAAGTTCGGATTTATTACCGACACGTTTCAGTGGCCATTCGGTGGCTTGTAAGATCATGCGATCTAACCTTCGTCGATTTTTCGCTGTGGAGCTTCATCAAGGACAAAATATATTATAACAATTCGCAGAAGACTAATTTCCTGAAGCAAAATATACGTTATATAAGTTATTGGTGAAATTGAACCCAATTGTGTCAAATTGTAATTGACAATTTTACGAAAAGATTGACCATCTATAGAAACAGCCGAAGGAAACATTTGGAGAATATTATTTTTAAAACATAACTGCCATTTTTTAAAACTGTTGGTTTTATTTAAAAAGAAAATCCCGAAATACTTATTGGGACACACGTTATAAAGGGATGATGATATATTATATACATTACTGCTACAGTTATTTCAAAAGTTCAAATTTTTACGTACGTTCCTTAAAAATTTTACGTTACGTATGTTCCCACTATGTATGCAAATGTTCCTAATTTTTGGTTCAAAAAAATATTGTAACCGTCTACCCTAGGTGCCTAATCTGGCTTTAGGTAACTTTTTTCTGTTCTTGAAGCTTCAGGTGACGGGTAGTCATGATCGCACTACTGAACGAGGTGCCAAAACAAGACCTACTGATTCTGAACGTTATATTGTTACACAGAGCCTCTTTCGCATAAACACAAGCATTTCTGGCGGCTTTTTAGTATTTTCGTCATATAGTTATAAAGGTCGAATTTTTTGTTAAACATAATTGGTAAATCGTAAACTAGCGATAATAAAACACATTTTCTATGTTGGTGCATCTTCATTAACATATGCATTATCATTAATCATAAATAGTAGTTCATTTCCAAAAGTTGGTTACAGATATAAGAAGTAAACGGTGTCAGCGGTAATAATATTTGTCATTTATTTATAAGAATAATGTTTGTATATTAATATAATAATCTGTTTAACAAAATAATTTAGTAATGTTTGCATTGAATGCAGTTTATTGGTATTCGTGGATAATTTAGATTCGAAGGTAAAGTAAAAATTCGGATAATGATTTAATGAAGTACCACCTTGATCAAAAAGTTCCCGGAATGACCTCCGTGTCACGCTCTCAGTCACCCGATTAGAGTTCTGTTTGCTAGATTGCCACATCTGTCATTGACATTGCCACCAAATTTCAGCGTCACAGCCTGACATTTGTAAAAGTTACGCCGTCTTGAGTACATCTGCCTCTGTGCGTGTTTTCGATTTTTATAATTTTAAAAATGGAATTGCGTTTGCAACGAGTTTTATATTAAATTTTACGTTAAAAATGAATTCAATGGTGCGAGAACCTTGGAAATGTTGGAAAAGTGTTTCGTCAACGATACTCAAACAGTCGTTTATCAGTGGCACGAAGGCTACAGAAGTGGTCGTGAGTTCATCGATGATGACAAACGCAGTGACAGGCCGTCAACATCGATAAAGTGAAAGACATGGTGGTCAATAACGGCAAATTAACCATCATAGAGCTAGCAGAGGTCTTGAACATTGCTTATGGATCCGTTCAAGACATTTTGGTTAATGTTTTGGGTTTCCGCCGTGTTGCAGCAAAGTTGGTGTCGAGAGATCGGAATTTTATATAAAAAAAGAGACCGCATTGACATCACAAAAGACATGATTTCTAAGGTTGAATCTGACCCAGAATATATGAAACACATTATTACTGGAGATGAGACATGGGTTTTTGAGTACGACACGCAATCTACACATCAAGCGAGTGAATGACGTGCACCCAATGAGCCAAGACCGAAAAAACTATGTCATTTTCAATTGAAAAAGAAGACGATGCTCTCGGTTTTCATGGACTACAACGATGTTATGCATCATGAATTCCTTCCGGAAGGTCAAACGGTCAACAAGGAGTATTATTTGCGCATTTTGAGACGTTTGCGTGAAGCAATTCGCCAAAAAAGAAAGGATTTGCGGGCAATTAACTCGTGGATTTTGCACCACGATAATGCACAGTCGCACAATGCCATCATCAACCGCGACCTTTTGACCAAGAACGGAACGAATGCAATCCAAGCTACCGAGTTCATCTGATTTGGCACCCTGCGAGTTCTTTCTGTTCAATCGAGTCAATAAACAACTGCAGGGAACGCGTTTTAGCAGCCGAGAGAAGGTTATGGAAAAATCGAAGACGGCTCTGATGGCCATACCAAACACCATTTTATAAAAAAAATGTTTCCGATAATTGGATCAAGCGCTAGCATAAGTTCCTTAAACCCATGGGGAGTATTTTGAAGGGGACAATATCAATTTTGAACGCCAATCCTGCTGGTTCAATCACATAGAAACTCAGCAAATCATTTATGAATCATGAAAAGCGAAGGAAGGATGAAATTCGTGGCCAGTTGACATTACTATTTCGCGAAATATCGACTCCAGGAATTTTGCTTGTAATATATTTTGTCAAAAAAGTACCGGGAATTAATAATTTGAAAACCCCGCTTAAAGGAATTGTCAAAATTCTTTTTATCACTAAGTTGGCACAACTGTCCTCTAGTGTGTTTTGCGATTTTTACAATGGGTAAAATAAATATAGAATTTGTCTTAAATTTTGAATTGCAAATGTAACTTCGTGTGCAGAGTCGCGGAAAATGTTGCAGAAGGCTTACGGTGAATCGACTTTATCAAAAACACGTGTATATGAGTGGTATAGTGCATTCAAAAGCGGTCAATATGTGGTGGAATATTTGCCTCGCTCTGGTCGGCCATCAACGTCTTGCACTGAAGTTAATATCGCTAAAGCAAAGGAAATGGTGACTGAAAATCGTTATTTAAGTTTGAAAGAGATAGCCGCTGATCTTTCTGTGTCTCACGAATCAATTCGCACCATTTTAAGCGATTGTTTGGACATGAAACGTGTTGTCCCCTCGACTAGTGTCGAAAAACCTTTTTTTTCAGAAACTCAATCGCTGAAGACATGCTAGAACGAGTCAATTCCGACACCACATTCATAAAACGCATTGTAACTGGTGATGAGACATGGGCATACGAGTTTGATATGTAAACCAGTCGACAAGCTTCGGAATAGCGCCTTCCAACTGAGCCGAAACCGAAAAAACCACGTCAAATTAGATCAAAAGTTAAGGTGTTGACTGATTTCTTTGATTATCGAAGTATTGTGCATTCGGAATTCTTGCCAGAAGAACAGACGGAAAATAAATATTATTATCTGAGCGTTATGCGGTATTTGAGAGAGTAAATTCGTCGAAGAAGGCCAGATTTGTGAAAAGAAAACTCTTGGATTTTGCATCACGACAACGCATCATCTCACAAGGCTATCATTGTGAACGAACTTCTGGGCAAAAAGTCAACAAACACTATCGAACAACCACCTGATATGGCTTCGGCCGACTTCTTTCTCTTTACAAAACTCAAATCACCACTTCGAGGCACCCGTTTTCAGTCGACAGAGGCATAAAAGAGCATTCGCGGCGAGAACTGAAGTCGATTCCGGAAAATGCGTTTAAAAAATGTTTTGACAATTGGATAAGTGTATTATTTCGGAAGGAGCCTACTTTGAAGGCAATACAATACATTTGGATAAATAATAAACATTTTGTGTTTTATTGGCCAATTCCAGGTACTTTTTTGAAAGATTATAAATAAATTGTCTGGGGAGATGTGTAACAGCTTATATCTACATTTACCAGTTTTTCTTCACTATTAGCAGATTTCCATAATCGTTTAAAAAAAAAATAAGGTCCTATCACTCTTTCAGTCCAAAATTCGCACCGAGTGACTGCCCGAGAATGTGTCTGAGAAATTACTCTCTGAACGACCTTATTTTCAAAATATAATGGCATTATTTGTTCTTCAAGATAAAATAAAAATTACCACTTGTGTTTTCCATTTTGTCTCATTTTAAAGTTACACTGAACAATCATTTATATAGCCGTCAGAAATACACTACCGGCATACAAAGAAAAATAAATGGGTGATTACAAATGTTTTCAGCAGGGAGAGATTAGTAATGGATCAGTTACGCAGAGATTACAAATCATATGCAACGAAATATATTAAAAGTACCATAACAAATCCTGGGTGGGCATTTAAATTTATATTTTAAACAGGCAGCAAGTTATACTTCATATTTTTTATAACATTTTATTACACATATTACAACTACCTTAAAAGATCTTCAAGGTAATGATCTCCTTCAACTTTAATACAACTTAAAAGACGCCTATTCATATTGCCAAAGGCATTTTGTAAGATGGGAGAAGGGAATGAGGAAGGGCCTGCCAGAGATGGGTATAACGGAATGGAAACAATGCCAATGGAAGCGGTAAGAAAACATTGATACAATCTCGAAGATGAACAGTAACTTTTTTAAAGGCACTATTAACTTGATCAACATGACTACTTGGTAAGAAATTGGTAATAGGTATTGGTATAAATGGTAAGAAATTTTGATTTTTGTATCTCAGTGTATTATTTGGTAGCAAAAACTCCATGCGCTGTACCTCTGATATGTATTTACCTACGAATATTAATGAGTCGAATACTAATGACAGGCACACAGCGATCATTTCGAAAAATTCCAAACATTTTTGGATGTTTTCTTTGGTTTGTTCCATGAAGGATGTTCCATAACAATATAATTAAAAGACTGTCCGCCGGAGGTCCGAAATTGGGTCACCCCGCTCTCCTTTCATTTTCAGTTTTTGGAATAGTCAAAGGTAGCATGGTGCCAAATCAGATGAACAATGGATATTGTTAACAAACATTTTTGGATCTTTCCTTTAGTTTGAATTGTGTTCAACGTTCTCGCTGTTATCACAAAATCTTACACTAAAAAACCCATTTTACGGGCCACTGCTTCACAATTTTATCACATCGGTTTCTGTGGAACTTATATCCAACTTAAAACAAAATTTTATATTTAGAGATGCTAATGCTCTGACATTTCTGATTCGCTTAACTGTCACTTTATAAAGTGAGCATTCATTTAAACGTGACGTCGGTCATTTGCGAATATTATAGCAATCATTCTATTTATAGTGCGACATATTGTGTACATATAAAGGAAATGAGAAAGTTGTATACAAAAGAAAAAAGAAATAGCAATAATTTGAAAAAAAAAATCCACTTGCTAGTTATAGATTAACATATTAAAAATATAGAATGTAAAGAAATCATTCAAAGACAAATGTGGTGTTGGAAAACTAAAAATAGAAGTTGCCCCCTGCCAATAATGCCTCAGTAATAGTTTAAATTTGTATTATAACAAAATTCAATACGAATTGTTTAGTTACCTAATTCATTCTTCATATAACAAACAGAATGGCGGAATAAGCAGGAGATTTTTTTTTTGAGTGATATAATACGATAAATTAAAATCTAATCAAATTATTATTATAGAATATTAATATCTATATGAAACCTTGGCTCCAGAAATATACTCATAAAGCTGTCCCCAACAGAACAAAATAATAATACTTAGAAAAAAAAAGTATGTCTAATAACATTTGACAATGTTAAGATAAGTAACTGCAACACTGTAAATATCTCACATATATGTATAGTATGTATATAGCATGTAGTATTTTGTATATAATGAACAATATGGTATTAGAATTGTTACATCGTGTTTAATGATTTCTATAACAGAAACTGAACAATTATAAGAAAAATGTTAATACGTATATAACGAAAAAATAATATACATAGTTTGTCCAAAAATAAACTAAGCTGTTGCTCTTAGAACAAAAAACTACAAGAAATACTTGTATAACTATATTTATCAATTATTATTAATATTAATTCCTCCGTAGTAAACTGTTTAGAATGAGGAATACAGAATTTAAAATATTTCTTCAGCTTCTCTTTAAGAAATGCCTATCTCGAAAATGTGCTTGAAACGAGTTTCTTTAATTACAACTTTTAAGTTTTAGATAGGGCTTTTGTTTTAGTTCAGTATCGGCGGTCGTAGTGATCGGACATGTTTCTGATTGTTCCTACGCTCCTGTACGCTTGCTCGCCTCAGTATCGTCTAAGTGATAGTGATCGAGGAAAAATCCGTTTTTCGAGATGCGCGATTGCTATGAAGACCGAAAAACCCCAATCCTCGGCACCAACTATCTAATAGAGGGTCACGAACCAATTTCATTCGAAGACTTCAAGTTAGCCCGAAAACAATGCACAAGATACCATCTGCAACATTTCTTGGACGTAGCCGCCAAAATTACAAGATAAAAGAAAATTAAGTCTCTCACCGAAGAAATAACCAACCTGAGAAAGCAAGTCGAAGAACTAAAAGCCCTTACTAGGGTTGAAACTGGCGGTAAAGTCAATGACACTGGAGTTTTTATCAGAACACCAGCTGTCGAAATTCAAAAGGAATAAAAAGAAATCGAGTAAGCCGCACCACCAGCTGAAGGGGATCCCCATTGGACCTCGAGGACGGAAACCACGCATCGGTTTCCGATAAAGAAGGATATCAATATGTTTTGCAGGGCCAGAAAACAGAAAAAAGCGATGCAGACAGCCGAAGCATTCGTCTTCGGATAAACCTGTTAGGAAAAAGGTAGAAAAAGGTTACCACTACCACACTTTTACCAAACCAGAAGAAAGTAAACTTAGCGTCATCATCAGAGACGTAACAGAAACAATCCCAAATGAAGAAATCACTTTTGAGCTGCTCCAAAGAGGTTTCCATCCGATCAGCATCATGAGCGACGAAACAAACATTCTCGATCCTTGAACCATCAAACCAACCCGGAGATCGATCACGAGGACGCCATCATCGCAGTGTTCCCAACCCGAAGCGACATCGCCAACTCCATCTCTCGAACAATCATTTGTGTGGGACCAGCAACGGAACGAAATTCCGACGTAACCACCAGCATCGCCAGCAGAATCGGCGAACTTGTGAAGCAAATCTCGGTGCAATTACTGGGCAGGATTCAAGCCGGATTAGGTCCAATCGTCCACCTCCAGTAAACAACAACCGACCCTAGTTTTCACGCGACGGGGCCCGAAGGGACTTTACGGACTTCGGCCTCCTTCTGCGTCATCTAATTTATGCAAAACTCGGTCAATCACAGCCAAATCCAGATTCCTTCTTTTTTACCTCTAAAAAATCGACGAAGACTTTGTTTTGTGGGGTTCAACCCGCGTGCATAATACGCTAGTTCAGCGTAACCAGCGATTTCCTGTGTCACTTAGAGGCCCCCAAAACATATAACCAGGACCACAAGGGCAATCTCAGGAAATAAAAGTAGTATCCACATGGGCTATCTCCATAACCAAGCTGACAAATGGAAAATAGCTTTTGTTTTACATCTTTTGGAGCCAAAACTTGGCAAATGCCAATGGTACGAGACTGACATTGTCGTGCAGCGGAGTTCAACTTCTTCGACCATAATAAGCTAACCGCGTAGGTAAAATTTGACTCAAAGAATGCCCCAAAATACCCAGATAATATTATCCGGGTAGACCATAAAACAAACGTGCATTTCACTCCACACAAATAGGATGGATTTTTAAGGACAAATTGAAATGTTATCAAGTGAGTTTGCCAGCGGCAAAATGGTACAGTACTATTTTTACAACAGCAGTTCAATTTCTTTTAAACTATCTATGTAATATTCAATGTAAATTCTAAAACTGTTCTAAACAAATAATTCTGTCCAGTAAAAATCCTAATAGAAATCAGTAAACACTTAAATTTGAGAATATTCTAAAAATCATTTCCCTAAAATGAAATACTGTAACATGACGTGTGTTTGTTAAGGTTTTTGTCACTTAGTTAAGTTCAATTTTTTATTTTTATAGCAACATTTAATATTCAGGATTGATAAACAATATCTCTTTATGGATACTCTTCACCTGAAGTGGTCTTATTTTACACTAAGCTACTACCTACCTTGTCACCATGTGACCATTTCCAACAACACAAGAAAACATGGAAGATTGGGCTGTTTATTGGAATCATTTCAAACCACTAAAGTTCCTCTTAAACACAATGTCTCATGAAACACCAAAAAAGTTCTTCGTAACCAAAATTTAGGAACACATTTGAAATTAAATTTTGGATTCTCCATCTGAATAGGACCAATACAATATACACATTACGGTTTAACTTCTTCTTTCTGCATATAGCATCTTCAATTCAGCCATATCTCCTTATGTTTAATAACGAAATAAACAATATATTCTTAATGACTGACTGTACTTTATAAAATAATTTTATCTTCATCAATGCACATTTAACTAAATCTGGTTTCTGTTTCAGAAATGTCTTCAATTGTATATTGTTTCAAACAAATGCAAGGTGATATTCTATTTGTGTATCATAGATCTTCAAGTTTAGTATCATAGATATTCTAAATTCCTCCTATATGCATAGATTCATATATCATAGTTATTTCTGTTATCACAGAATACATCCAGAAAAACTTCTTATGCCACTGTGGGCTTGAGATGACAGACAACAAAGACTTTATTCTTATTTTGTTTGGAGTGTGTTGGGTTAAAACATCTTATTTACTCCATAAAAAGATTATAATATCCAATATACATTGATAGATACACTTATTCAACGTATGTTTAATTGACTAATAGGAACTTTTCCATATCCACAGAAGAACAGATCATCTTGGATTAAAACACCGGCAAGCTTTATTCTTCCAATAAACTTTACTGTTCAGCTCACATTTTGTTAGTTGCACTTTGATTTAAATTTTCTTTTGAATTATTATTTGACATTTAAAACACTTCAGCCCAATCTCCCTTAGGACAGATAGGTTTATGTTGGTAGTTGCGGTGTTATGGCAGGGACCCTGAAACTTGCACTGGTGCTATCTCACTCCGATACTAACCTTGGAGGAATTCATATCCACTTTTCTTCTTTTTACATCTGGAATAAAAAATAACATCAACAATTACATAGATGATGTAAATCTTCGTAAATATCATTAAATCATCTCTTGATTATGCTAACATGGATTAAAAAAGCGATTTGCTGTCTACTGATAAATCCTTTCGGGTTTAATCTTCGTAAATAATTTAAATCTAATATCATTAAAACTAAACTTGAATAGATAGAAAACTCTAAACTCGAAACGTACCTAATAAAGCGTGTAAAAATCATGAATTTTCATGATTTTCACACGCAAAAATCATGATTAATTTGAATTCATTTGCTGAATTGGTACCTTCAATTGATATTATTGGTTGTAAGTTATCTCTCAATAATATTATCACCTACATTTTTTGTATCTACATTCAGCCGGGTGCCAGTGCAGATCTGTATCTGGTATTATTTGATTGTTTTGAATGGTTGACTGGGTTGTACGGTGCCAGGTTGGTGATTGTTGGCGATTTCAACTTACACTTTGAGACTGGATCATTTGTCCGATGTCCTCGATTGTCTCTACTTTTTGACTTTATGGCGTTGTTCGATCTCAGTCAGCATAACCTGCTTCTCAACACCCGAAAATGTATCTTGGATTTGGTACTGTCGAATATTGGTTGTGAGGTGTTGCCGAACTGCTCGCCTATGGTGCGCGAAGATGGTTACCATCCTACTCTTTCCATCCATTTTCAGTATAACGCTGCACCATGCAGAAGTAATTTCCCAATTAATGCCCTTACTAGAAGGTACAATTTTCGTAGAGCGAACTTTCCTATGCTGTATGAACAGATTCTGCTGCAGGATTGGGCATTCCTTGCCCAAATTATGAATATTAATGAAGCCGTGTCACAATTTTATAACAGATTGACAGTTATATTTGATATGTGTGTTCCTGTCATTTCCGTGAAGCGTCGAAAATTTTCATACCCAGAATGGTTTACCCAAGATATCATTGCTGATATTAAGACGAAGGAGCACTGTTTCCGTAGATGGAAGTCATTTAAACTACCCGATGATTATGCTCACTTTTCTAACCTCAGACTGTCAGGACCTTTGGTTCGGTTGACCCTATATCAGTTGGTAGTTTGGAGGAGAAAGATGTCCTCAGAGCTTTAAAGAACGTTAAGTCAAAAATGACATCTGGCTTTGATCGCATTCTTGCATTCTTATTGAGAGACTGTGCATATGCACTGGCAGGGCCTTTAGCAATACTTTTTAATACATCCGTATCTACGTGTACGTTTCCTGACATTTGGAAGATCGCTCGAATATGTCCCGTCTTCAAGTCTGGGGATGCCTCTGATGTGTCCAACTATCGACCTATATCCATACTCTCAAATTTTTCGAAGGTGTTCGAGTCCGTATTACACGAAAAAATATTCAGCCATGTCAAAAATAGGATAGTGTCTAGTCAGCATGGATTTTTCCATAAGAGATCCACAGTTACCAACTTGTCTTGTTTCTTTCAGAGTAGTTTTAGAGCTCTTGGGTCAAAAGCGCAGGTTGATACTGTGTATACCGATTTCTCCAAGGCTTTTGATAGGCTTGATCACTCCATTTTGGCAAGTAAGATGGATAGTGTGGGCTTCCATGATGAGTTGATAAAGTTCTTCATCTCCTATCTTGCTCAACGCAGGCAGTTTGTTGAGAATAATGGCTTCAAATCTGATGAGTTTGTCGCAACCAGTGGTGCGCCCCAGGGTAGCAACCTGGCTCCACTTATCTTCGCGATTTACATTAATGACATCACTCAGAATATAACAAGTCAAACTTTACTCTTTGCTGACGATCTGAAGATCTTTAGACCTATTAATTCTCAGCCAGATTGTGTTGAACTTCAACATGACCTGCACTTGCTGAGCGCCTGGTGTGACCAAAATGGACTCCCACTAAATACTCGGAAGACACGGACAGCATTACGAACCCTGGGATTTATAATCCGATCTACAGGTGATTTTAGAAGTGTCTCATGTTTAACTACACTTTTAATTCATTTTCAATTCGTTCGCTCAAGATTGGAGTATGCTTCGTTGATATGGTCGCCAATTTACCGGATTCTTGTCAATAAACTAGAGAGTGTGCAGCGTAGATTCCTCAAATACCTAGCATATAGGGTTGATGGTCACTATCCGGCTAGAGGAATTGACCAGCGGGTGCTCCTTGACAGATTTCGGATGCAATCCCTCACACATCGGAGGATTTGTATGTCTCAAACATTCCTCTACAAGTTGATCAACGGGCTTATCGATTACCCTGAACTATTGGAGCAATTACCAATTCTTGTACCTCAATTCTTTGCTAGGAGGTCTAACACCTTTAGAGTGCCCCGTGCCCTGACTAATTTTGAGAGCAGGGCGCCACTATTTCGTGCTTGCCAGATATTGCAATCTTTTGAGTGTTCATTCTGATGTGCATCTGTACTCAGTTTCCCCTTGTTCACTAGTGCGGGCCCTGCAGGACGCTATACATTTGATAAATGAATGATATTTGTTGTTTTTTAATATTGATGTACTATCTTTTCGACTTCTAATCTTATTCTTATACTTATGTTATGTACTTGTTACCTTATCAAATAATATAGATTATCTTGTTCTAGCAATAGTGGTTTACATAGATATAGTTATGATTATATATAGACATCAGTTTAATGTATTAGTGTAATTTCATGCTTAATTTGTAATCAATTATTTATTTAATTTGTCTTGTTATTGGGACATGTTCCTGTTAGACAATAAACATTATTATTATTATTATTATGAACCGTGAAGTTAACTAACGACAAGACCTCGCCTTCTTGTAGATGTGTGTTTTTGACTTATTTTATGGGTTTTCTTGAGTTTATCGCAGATTTGGACGGTAATTAATTTGATAGATTTGCAAATTCCTTTGCCAAGTTGTATGTTGGAGAATCAATGGCCGATACAATTGATCTCATAAGATTGTTTCAGAGTAGATCCTTCTAACGAGATTATGTATAAAACGAAATTGTTTTCAGCTTAATAATTGGTTTTACGAACAAGAAGGAACGGAAATGGGCAATATTTTGTCACCTTTCTTAGCCAACATATTTATGAGCAAATTTGAAACCGAGGCGAAAGATGACTTCGATTACTTTCCGAAGGTGTGGCTAAGATATGTGTAGTAAACACATTTTATATTCCTAAATTTTAGTATAGGTAGAATCGGTAACTACTAATTAACTCGCATGACGAGAAAGCGGAAACGACAGGAAAAACCAGAGTCGAAGATCACCAAAGAACCAGTGTCCATGAGGGAAGCAAAGTTGAGAGACCATCAGAGAAGCATATGGTTCTGTGTCCTCCTGAGAGAAGACTAGAACCCATATCAATCCCGGAATTACCATCTATTCTAAATAATCAAGATCCTATCTGTAATATTTATCCTTTATTAAACATGTTAAATGGTCGTAAGTGCCCGCTATATAACCACCATAGATATATGGTCGCTGATTCATCATTGGGATCTACTGATAATTAGATAAATAAACGTACGGTGAAATTGAGATTCCCACTGAAAAAAATTAAAGTAGTGGAGAAAAGCGAATATCTGAAATTGAAGAGCGATAGACACAAGAAAAAAAGTGACGATTAAGCAATTTTCTGCCGGTATCAAATTCAAACCTATTGGTGTGAAGTTGCCAGACTATCAAAGTTAGACTAGGAAAGGCCAATTGTTGACGCTAACGGTATTCCGAATGATAAAGAAGAGCTTAACAAGTGATGAGCAGAAACCTAACCTATTATCGGAAATTCATCTCCAACCAAAAATGAATATAGAAGCATTGAATGACACCCAAAAGGATAGTATTTATCCAACCTTGCCAGCCGGCCCTACACATTGGGAAAAATCAACGGCGTGATGAGATGTTTGAAAGAATAGTAATCAACAAACAAGCCAGTATGGATACAAATAGAAGAAAATCGTCGAGCGGTTATCATGTTCTACCAGATTTAACTAAAAATGTACCCATATTTAGTGGAAATGCGAAGGTAGATTCTAAGATGTGGCAAAACCACATTTACTGTTGGCCAACACAATATATCTCATTTCTCCCATATCTAATGTGGGTAATATGTTTTTTTATATAATCACAATCTTGACAATTAATTTCATAAATCCCCAATATTTTATATTCTTTTACCTTATCATTTGGATTACCCAAAATATACCTTTTGGTATATTTTCTGTTGTGGTATATTCTCTGTCATATGATTATAAGACTACCTTAATGTCCAGTTATTTTAAAATTTTGTCCAGCCTTCATGTTAATTGGGCGTCAAATGGTATTACCATGAATATGTTGTTCTGTTTCTTTTAAAAAGTAAGTTTCTTTCAATAATTTTTTGAACTTAATATTCTCTAATTAATTTATCTACAACATTATTATAACCATTCACTGTGGCTATCTCCTTAATCAATTTTATTTCTTGATTATGACTCTTTGTTTAGAGGAACATGTATTATCCTATTATGAAGTTTAAACTAGCTATCTGATTTAGCTTTAGATTGAATCATCTCCTGACGCTGATAACATGTTTAGCGTCACTTGCATAAAATTTAAAATAAGCAATATGACTTTAATGGTAAATCTGTTTGAGTTTAGTAAAAAGATAATGTTCTTCATATCTTTCAAATTATACCGATGATTAGAGACCGGATTATATGCGACATAAAAAGCTAGAAATATGATTAAAACATGCATGAAAAGTGTCAAAATATGCTACATTAAATAATAAAAAAATAAATTTAACTGAGGTAGCCGATACTTGATGGAAATTCATTTTAAATAAATAAACAAAGTCATACATCATACAAAAGAAACAATTGTCATACATACAATTTTAAATATAGTGGAAATTTTTAGATATTAATCTTTGTTTATTTAAATAAAAAAATAGTAATTTTTAGTTTTTTTATTTCAAAATCAGCATAAAATTCGTAAATTGTTTAATGACATCGACGATAATTAACGATTATTTAACATTTTGTTAATCTTGTAAACGTAAACAATCAGGTACTGTTCCAAATGATCGGTAGTGAAATTGTGTCTTCGATCTCTCAAAGTGGAAAAGGACCGTTGTACATCAATTGATGTAACTTAGCAATATTTGAATTTGGTTGCCATGTTAGCACTTACTTTTTCTGGCATAAGTTCACCCGTTCAAACTATCAATTTTGCACAAAGGTCTAAAGGATTTTTGCCCGAACTCGGGCAAGGTCACTGCTTATTAGTGTGTTTACTGTATTAGTCGTATATTTGAGATATAATGTAATGAACAAAGGTTCAAAGCCTGGGTTATTGTTCAAAATGTTCTCAAACTCTTCTTAAGTTTACGCCGGAATACCTCTGGAAATGCGGAGTTCATTTGGCGGATTTTATTCATTAACTGAATAAATTTAGTCAACGTCAAACCGTAAGTTTCAAGCTTTTTAATACTCGCAGGTATGTGGGAAAAATAAGTGTTAATCACAGCTATGTTTTTTTTAATTAGAATCGTTAAATGTTTCCTTGAACTGACAAACTGCTATAGCCTCTACACTATCGACGTCATTTAGTACACCTTTGATGGCCTCGAAATGTTTATTGTAAAACAGTATAGCTTCAATCCACTTCATCCTCATTTGAGTTACCACTGGTTCGGGAGTTAAAGGCATATTTGGCAGTTTTTCTTTATGGATTTTATTGCGAGCAGGTGCCTTAAGCAACACTTTCTTTGTTGATGAAATCATTTTATTTACAAACGTGGATCGTACTTCTTAGGCGAATCGATGTACTTCGTGTAATATAATAATAATAATATATACACTCTTTCATCTGAAGAAGATTCAGGAAATATTTTTTAATACCCTCATTCACAAATCTGGCGATCGTAGAATGATTTATTTTTTCAAGTTCTATGCAGGTCACGAAATAGGAAAAAGGCTCTAGTTTTAATGCACCGACAATTAAATTCGCAATGTAACTGCCACAACTGTCACAGTTTCGTCAACTGAACTCCAAATAATGCTATTCTTGAGTTCCTTGCGTATTTCTTCCAGAACATGTAGGTAAACTGTTGGTATGTAATGTTTACGCAATGTTGATTCGTCTGGTATATTTTGATTCAAGCAATGCAAAGCAACGTAGGATTTGTAAGTTTGTGAAGAGGAGTATTACTTGTTAGCAATACTTCACATAAATCCATACTAGTGGTTTTTCTGTTTGCCTTTGATAGTGGAATCACTGCTACTTGCCGCTGATTTGACATGTTGGTCTATTTGAAACTTTTTCGTCGTGTGTAAATGTTCCAAGATAGTCAGTCAGCTATCCACGAAGAGACTTTTTTTCGGGTGGCATGGTACATGTTAAACATTGCACAAATAAATATAAAACTAAACTGATGCAAATGAGCGCGTCAACAATAACATGCGTAATTTAATTTCCTAGTGGAAGGAGTACTGGAGTAGGACAGCGCGATGCAGAACGGTATCGTCCGTCGATGCATCGCGTGAGTCTTTGTTTGATAAGTGCGCTCTAAAAGCCGTGCAACTAATAGATTTGGCTGGCTACAACGTAAAGTCGGCGTTACACATTGGCCAGGCCAACGTTTGATAAAACGTTGGCTGTTCTTTCACACATCACAAGTGGGCATCCACACAATGGCTATACACTTGCCATATTATCAGTTCACAAGTAACTGAGGCAACGTCAACATCACTGATAAAACAAATCAAAAACTGTCTCGACGCGTTGAAAACAAGGCACACGATGTGACCAATGTGTGTACAATACCAATACATGTACTTGGCATATGTACCAGAGCGCGCTAGTTCCTTTGATGTGGGATACAAAATCGACAACCCATCGGCAAGTGGCCAACGCAAGCGCCAACATTGACAACCGTCTTCACAAGCGCCAACTTTACCATCCACAGATTGACCAAGTGACGCTTGCCATATCGGCCAATGCGTAGTGCCGACTTAAGATTTCATTCACCCTACCGAAAAATATTGTAAAGATAGCGAAAATATGCATAATGACTAGATTTTAGGTAAAATATGCAATGACTGGCGAGAATGGGCTAAATATGCAGTATATAATCCGGTGTCTATCGATGATAAAACATCTTGTATTGTGTATGGGTACTTTTTGTTTTTCCAAGGATAAGACTTAAGTTATATATGACACTATGTCACCTGTTCAGACACCCCATACCATTTAGTCAATTTTCGATCTAAAAGATGGAACATAATTAAAAAAATGAGACATGACGCCGCGATAGTCGGCTCCTTTAATAATATTCAGGAAAGGACCATGCTAGATATTATATAGACAGGGCTGAAAGAAGTGAGCCAGTCAGAAAAGTATTTTCTAATCGTTCAGTCTAACATAAATAGTGGTGTGAATAAATATAAGTAATAAGTGGCTAAGTAACTAGTGTTTATATTTATAATTTTCTGTTTTTTTACGCTTGACGAATCCGAGAAACGTTCAATTTTAACATTTTCTATCTCAGTGTAACGTTTATGTTTAAGATAAATAATAATTAAATTTGCAAGTATTTATTTGCTTTATTGTAAAACTTTTTAATAGTATTTATTAAACGCCAAGGTTCAAATATCATAAACTACCTAGTCTACATGAACCTACCTCTCTCTGGTTCTGGTTCCTGACTATGCCTAACCAGATTGATTGGCCCACTTTCCCGCTCATCTCTCATATCTCGATAATAATTTCTTTCGTCATAAAAACGGTCTTGTCTTTCACCTCCGTAATGATCATCTTTAGGGCTTAGCATTTCTATGTATCTTTCCTCCTGAAAATAAATCAAATCATTGAAAAGTTTAATAATAATTTTAACTTATTAGTAATTATAGTACTTAAAACAAGTTTATCTTGTTTAATTAATATTGTGGATTTATCTATGGGAGACTTCAAAAAAATCGAAAGAAGTCGTTTATCGCGATATTTTTGATATTTTATCCTCTATCGGCGACAAAACCGAGGATCATGTTGCACGTCAAACATGACCTAGAGCTTGAATCTTACCGAAGATCTATCGGACATGGATTGACGACAGCTCTGCATAACATAAGAGCCACGAGAGCGAAGGCGCTACTTGAGTTGCATTCAAACGGAGGCTTCAGAAAATTCCTTTTTCATAGAGAAAAGATTTTTACTGTTGCATATCAGTTCAATCAGTAAAATGACAGAGTTTACGTTGGAAAATGGTAAGAGTTCATCATTCAGCCCCTGTAATGTTTTAGTGAGGAAGATCATAATTACGAGCAAGAAGACACAACACTTGCAACAAACTACCAAAGCGATATAATCTTCCAGGAAGATTCAACGCCAGTCAATTTGCCTGTGTTATTAGCTGCTAAAGATTGGTCCTCTGGAAGTCCGAATCTGGAGGACCAGCAGCTGTGGAATGTTTTAAAGGAGAACGTCTGCTTTAGACCTCACCACCTCGACGCTCGAAAAACTAAAGAGCAGTTTCAATATTCATCGAAATGGGGCGTGCGGTGACAGACGAATGGCAGGAGTATTTAAAAAAGTGCGAAAGCATAGAGTCGAGATTTCGAATAAGTTTTACATTGTTGAATTATCTTTATTCTCTTCCAAGGCATCTAATAATGTAAACTCTGTTCATCTTTATATAAACTACACACTTTATTAAACTAAACTTAAAAGAGATTTACCACTAAAAATAAATAATTTTAAACATAAATAGATTTAATCTATAGATTAATCTCAAATATGTTTTAGATTGGATATTTGAAATTAAATCATCCCCTGATGATGCTAACATGGTTAGCGAAACGTTTCAAAAAGTGATTTGGTGTTTAGTGGTAAATCTCTTTGAGTTTAGTGTTTCACACCGAAGGTTCCAATAGAAGGATTGATACACACTTTATGTACGAGGGACATAACTTATGGCGGTACTATGTACATAAAAAAAAATAACAAGAACAGTACATAATAAGTAATATAATTTTAGAGTAATACCCTATATTCCTGACTCCTCTCCCGTCTGTCTTCTTTGCTAATATTTAACTTTTCTTCCTTTCTTTCGCGTCTTTTCTCGCGGTCTTTTTCATTATCATCTGTACTACGTTTCTCTTCCTTTCGAACATATTTTTCCTTTGATTCTTCTCTAGATGCCTTCTCTTCACGTTTATCTTTATTATTAGTTGACCTACAATTAAATAAATAATAATATTATATATTTTATAGATATGTATGTATGTGGAAATATACTAACGTATTATAATCGACATTACTGCTTTGATTCCTTTGAATTTTTATTTCCTCTGATGGTTGACGATTTGTTTTTCTTTCTGTTTTTTCTTTTATTGTATTTTCTATAAAATATTATAACTATTACAATTGATTGATAATATATATATATATATATATATATATATATATATATATATATATATATATATATATATATATATATATATATATATATATATATATATATATATATATATTTATATATAATTTACCTTTAGAATCGATATTGTATTTATTTGCCTCCTTGCCATTTGTAGTTATATCTTGATTTTTTGGAAACTAAAAATTAAATGACATATTAATTTTATCATTATTAAATTAAAAATACTTGATTAATACTTAAAAGCATAATGTGCAGCATAACTCATTACAATCATAACACATTATTTTATAAATATGAAATTAATTTTGTTATATGAATATTGATACCTTCTCCTTTTCCACAGGAATATGAAAATCACCTTCTTTCATCATATGACCCCCATTTAATCTCTGTTTTAACAGCCCGACGTAACTGCTGGATAAGGTAAATAAGTCCTGTCTGTTATTTTTCTCTTCATCTCTGACTTTTTCAATTTTCTTTTCTAAGAACTGGGCTAAAAATAAAATATACATATTTACTATTTAATAATATATTAAATAAATTTAAAATTCATTAAGTATTAAGTTCAATTCTTCTATTGGAACTTTTAGAAACACTAAACTCTAAGAGATTTACCATTAAAAATCAAATCACTTTTTTAAACTTCCCGACGCATGTTTTACTAACCATGTTAGCATTATCAGGAGATGATTTAATATTAATCTTAATCTTAGATTTTAATTAATCTGCTGATGAAACAATAACATAACAAATCTCTTTGAGTTTAAGTATTGAGTTGTCAAATAAATTCGTTCAGTTTGTCATTTGTTGCAAGTTCGCTCTGATTTGTTCCTTTCTCCGAAAGGCATTTTCATATAACTTTTGTAAATTTGTAGGTTTGCTCAACACCAAGTTCGGGTATCTCTCAAAATGGCACAGAATAACTTGTATTTCCGTTATGTTAAGTAGTGAAGGTTCATAAAAAAGTTATGTGTCATGTGCACAAGTGATATTCCTTAACATAATTCGGAGGTCAAAATCAATTTGCTAAATTTCGTTTTGGAGGTTTCTACGTCAGTGAACCCTATATTGTTTGGGTGACTAAAATGAATTATAATGTTCTCAAGGATATTGTTGACCAAAAATCATAACTTAATCTATTGTTGACAATTACTACAACTCTTAATATATTCCATTTGCGAAGAAACCATTAGCGCTTTTTAGGCGTTTTTCAATCTTTGGTTACTTTTCTTACGTTTGCGGTAGTGCTAAGAAAACCGCTGCAAATATGTACAAATGTTAATGTGGAGGCGATTATAAAGAAAATTCCTCCGTAATCACCGTACCTGATACATTGTAATTTTCGCATATTCCGATCGTTGAAGTTGCGGAAACTTTACCGACATGGTATAACGAAGTCGGCAAAAACAATAGTTAAACTGACCCATCTAGTAAATGCAGTTTTTAGACTAAGGTATGTACCATTGATATGGAAAGTTGGAGATGTCATAATGATCCCCAAACCTGACCAACTGCCACATGAGATTTACTCCAGTGGGCCAATTTTTATCCTGCCTGTATTATCGAAACTAATCGAAAACTTTTTCTTAAAACGACTAAAACCAATTATAGAAGAATGTAATATGATCCCATCACATCAATTCGGGTTCAAAGAAAGTCATTCCACTATAGATCAAAGTCACAGTATTACAAATATAGAAAAGTCTCTAGAAGAAAAGAAAGTATGTTCTACAATCTTCCTTGATGTGACATAGGCTTTCGATAACGTTTGACATAAAGGTGAAAGGTGTTTGACATATAGAATCCTACATCTCAAAGACATTTTGGAATTAAATCAGATATGGAAGATTTCAAAAATTATAAGTTGCCCATCATCCTCTGGAAGTAACTGAAGACTTATCAGAAAATTTAACAAAAGGACTTACTCGAGACAATAAAAATAAACAGCATAAAAATAAAAGATAAATGAAATCACATAACATTTACAACAAAAATGAAAAACTGTCCTGCTAAACAATCTAAACTGAAAATTAAACTAAATTTGGGTGAATGCTTTATAAAGGGTTTACCAATAAGAATTATAAAACACATTTTTTGCTCAAAATCGGTTCCCTTTACTGTATTTAAGGCCACCACTGATTTTTTGTCGAGATGAATGGTAACTATGGCTTGACGAATGTTAGTTTCCAAGTCGCCATTACTCGCGGGTTTATTGCTATAAACCCGTGTTTTCCCGAATTGCCGAACTTGGTTCACAATAAGCCCATGTTTGGGACTCGGGAAATATGCGGTGGTGCGCCATCCTATTGAAAATAAAGGTCATCCGCATCGATTCCATCAAATTCTGGAAACAAAATCTCCTATCATTGCCTTGTAGTACTCGGTATTGATGGAAACGGTGGCTCCTTCCTCACTTTTAAAGAAATAAAGACCGATGACTCCTCCATGCCAAAATCCACACCAAACTGCGATCTATTTCGGATGCAAAGAACTCTCATGTATCACGTGTGGATTAGATTCGCATCAATACCGACAATTTTGTTTATTGACGAAGCCATTAAGCCAGAAATGAGCCTCATCGGAGAAGATGATTCTACGATGAAATTCGTTGTCGGTTTCCATCATTTCAAGAGGCCAATCGGCAACTTCACAACGAATACGATGGTCGGTTGATTCAATTCTCGTCCCACTACCATCTTATACGGATGTAAGCCTAAGTCCAACCTCAAAATTCGCCAGGTTGTCATCGGGGAGAGGCCTAACTCTTGCGAGCAACCTAGACGTTGTCATTTTTGGCTACACTTGCTTGAACGGTGGTAATATTCTTAACACTTCTGGGTTTTTCTGTCGTACAGGCACCACTCTATCGTGGAGAGTCACTTTCAAATTTTCTAATAACACGATCAATAGCCTGTTCAGACGGACCACCACGACGCATACCACGATGGGTCTGAATTACTCGTTAAGTAGTTCCAGTGGACCGCGAACTTGGGTAACAAAACTGGACAATTTCCAAATGTTTTTATGACGTGAAACAAACCATGATTTAATTGCATACCTTTCGGAAAACAACCGACAAGATATGTCAAAAATCAGTAAACAAATATAGTCGGCATGAGCTGTCAAAGTTCCATCATCCCTAATGGGTGTTTGCTTCATAAAAAGCAAACAACCAGGTATGTAACTTAGCAAATATTACTCTATGATAGGAAAAAAATCATAATTTTCAATCAACAAACTGTTAATGCATAGAGCGATGCTGAAGGCATCATGGTATACAACTTTGGGATACAGTAATTGATTTTAACATACAGTGAGATTCGAAACTACAGCCAAAAATTCAATCAAAGTGCGCCCTAATGTTTTCATCAAATTAACCATTGATAAAACCGTGGAACCGAGACTTTTTAAACCTACTGGTTTATTAACTGGATTTAATTACGTTAATATTAGTTTTAATTTTAACGTTGTATAGATTATTCCTACATGACAGAATATTTTGTTTGCATAGATGTTAAGTAGGGAATAATTCTTTAGAATTATTCCCTCCACGTCTGATAGAAACTTTATAGTATACAAATTGGAGATAACAGAACAGTTCGTATGTATAAGGGAAAAAGTTTTTGGAGAAAAAAATTGTATATCTGATAAAACACTACCTACATATCTATAAAAACTCACCTAATTTAATTAGTACCGGAAAGAATGGGATTATTTTAATTAATATGATAAGGGAGTTCCGTATTTGAACATAATCCTTTGATTCTAAACATGTCACAACTGCTTTAGCTAGTTTGTAGTGCCATTTATGGCAAACATGTCGATAATTTTCATAACCAACATTATCCAAACTATCAGCTGTATGATTACTAACCCTACAAGTAAAAATTTTATTAAAATGACATTCATAGGTTTAGAAGCAAACAAGATGTTAGATGCTAACCTATATTTAGTCATAAATCCAGGATAGTTAGCACATTCCTTCTCAAATATTTCTTTTGATTTATGCCACTTCATAACAGTTTCTAACATGGCATAAAGAAATCTTCCATATCGCATTGCCTCATTTTCAGTGCACGAAATAATAGAATATGTGACATCACAAAACAACTGAAAAATAAAAACTCATTTATTAAAATGCTTCCATTTCGAAAATTACCAACATACTCTATCATAACATAACAAAGTAGAAAAATTTGGAGTTTTTAACATATGAATGGTATGAACAAATTTTGCACAATAGACTGCGTCTATTTGAGTAAATGTACATCTTGGAAATAGACACAATTGCAAAAATCTGGTAATAGACTCTGTTTTTGCTGATTTACCCGTCCTTGAGAGAAACCATGAGTCTTTCTCCTGCTTTAATCTAAACAGTACTTTTTCTACATGCTCCGTTTGTTTCTTTTTTTCATCTTGGAGTTTTTCTATAAGCGACTGGAAACGTTCTTGCTCTTTTTTCCCTACAAAACAAATGCTTAATTAAAATATAATATAATAGCTAGTTATATTTTTACAAAGAAAGCTTTAAAAATAAATAGTATGTGCTTATGCTAAACAAAATTACCTTTATTGCCTGTAGTGGTCTCCATAGTAGATAAAGACTGCTGTTTCGCCTTACTAACAACTTGTTGATAAGTTTCTTCAGGTACATATAAATCATACATTGTCAATGACCAAAATGTTGCCAAAAATTGAGGTGTTATATCCTCCCAAGTTTTAGGAGGATGAAGTGGTAAAAGGGAACTATAAACAGGTTGCATTATTTCTTGGACAGCATCATAATATTTTTGGTTCTTTAACATAGTTGACATCTTTTTATAGTTTGAATCAGCTTTCCTTAGTTGATCATATTTTTGCTATAAAAAACATTAAACGTTTATAGACATTTTGATACTGTTACTACTAGAAAATGACTTACATTAATGGCGTGGTTAAACATAGGCCTTGCCAAAAAGAATGCTACTTCAGTTGGAATATGAAAGTCCAACAACATACTTTGAATACTAGGCAGTTTATTGACATATTCATCCACTGATAATGTTGAACCTAGGAAAGTTCCAAACTGAACCAGAGTATCCTGACACTGATCTGATAGTTTTCCAACCAGTTTTAGATGGCTCTTTTGGGTCTCCTTATATACTACACAATAATTCTGTTGAGCCATAAGTAAACACAATGCTACTGCTAAGTCATTCTCCCCTAAAGATTCTTTTAACCGCAAAGAGGATTTTTTGGTATTTCTTATTTGGCTGAAATATCCGGCCTGTAAATCAAGCAAATAATACAGTATCAAAAAGAAAAATATCGCATAATTTAAATATTAGGTTGGCAAATAAAGTTATGCGAAATCTAGCCATTTTAGATGCACTATCCAGTTGCACAATAACGCCAAAAAAGGAACGAATCGAAGTGGACACAGAAAGAAAAACCGAATGAACTTATTTGTCAACCCAATGTATTATATTATTAATTATTGTGTTACCTGGAAATGAACACATATTTCTATGTGATCGGTTCCAATAACGTTTTTTGTACTAATTTTTAATTTAAACTGTGCTTCATCTTGGTTAAATTTATATGAGAAAAATAGAGAACCTCTAAATGAAATCGATGTTTATAAACCAGATTTATATTTAACTGAAATAGCCGATACTTATATATAAAGGCTCAAAAGACTCAAAATAATGGATATACAGTTAAAGGAACATCGTTTTAAATACTCCTCGCTAAATGGAGGAATCACGAGAGCCTTCAGAAAAAATAAAAATGATAACATCAAAAAAATATATCGAAAACCCCAATCACATGTTAATTCAAATAACACCAAAGACCTCTATAAAGCTGTGAAGAAAATAACAAGAAAATATACTCCACGTACATAGTTAATACAGAATGCAAGAGGTAAAAAAAGTAACAGATGTTGATCACATTTTAATCGAATGGAAACACTATTGTAGCAAACTCTTCCAAGATAGGTATAATCTCAGCATACCTAATTTAGAAACACGTAAACCTAATATTTTAAAAACAGGGATAAAATATGCTGTACGCAATCTAAAAAACGAGAAAACCCCAGGTTTGTATGAAGTCACCGAAGAAGTAATTAAAGTAATGGGTGAAGTAGGGGTGGACATGTTTCACAACATCTGCCAAAGTGGGGACCTCTGGATTCTGGCCAAAATAGTGGTCGCTCTCAGCATTTATACTTCTACATAAAAGGTCTAGAGAGAAATGCGAAAATTACCGCCTTATCGCTCTTATTCTACATGCAAGCAAAATCCTCCTTTACATGATTAATGAATACATAAAATCCTACTTATCATGGCAGAGTCTCCAAGAGCAAGAGCTGGATTCGTTCCAAGGAAAGATACACGTGGACAGATATGTAACATTCGACAAATAATCACAAAACCCAAAGACGGCAACCATTTTGTTTTCTGTTTCCTCGATTATCAGAAGGCGTTTAACTGCCTAAAATGGGAGAAATTATGGCAAATTCTGCAGGAAATGGCGAGTATTGAAGCATCTAATTAGTGATTAAATTGTCATCTATATGAAAAAAAAGTACTGGTGAAAATTAAATATCGAATATCTTGATGAGGTTTTGGTTAATAAAGGAACCAGACAAAGATGCATCCTATCGCCAATTCTATTCATTCAATTCTATTCAACATTTATGGTAAAGTGGTGAATATATCGTGCGTAGCTCTCGAAGATTGGATGGTTAGTAACATTAAAATAACTAACTTAAGATATGCCGATACTATACTTTTGCGAGTTCGGCCGATGGACTGAACTTAATTATAAAAATGAGGATTAAAACGTCTTTACGGACTAGAAATAAACATGGAGAAAACGGGTATAAAATGATTATCGACCGTCAAAACAACATACCCAACGGTCAAATAAGGTAATTTAAGGTAGTAAGCCAATTAGTCTATCTTGGGGCTTTAATATCTAACGAAGGTGGTAACACTCGTGAAATCAGAAGATGCCAAATGGCTAGAAATACAATGCGAAATTTGCAGAAGATTTGGAAAGATAGGGACATAACACAGAACACAAAAGGCAGATAGTAAAACCTTACTTTTTTGTATTGCTATATCCCGCTGAAACATGAACCATTAAAAAACAAGACCTCAAGCGCATTGATTCTTTTGAACCTTGGTGCTGGAGATCCTTCGCATTTCATGAACTGCCAGACGAACAAACGCCTCCGTTATTCAAGAAATTAATGACCCACAAGGTTATCCCGAATTAATCATGAACGAATACTAAGATTCTTCGGCCATATTAAACTTAGAGATGGCAAAAACCAGGAAAGACTGATACTGCAGGGATGGATGCAAGGTTCTAGATCACGCGACAGATTTCCAAAAGTATGTACAGACCAAATTAAAGACCTAACTGTTCATCTCTCCTTTATGCAATCAAAAAAGTCAGAAGTAGAGAGCGCTGGCGAGAAGTAGTCCGAAAAGGCTGCAAATGGAATGACTTTCCATAGGTCATGACTCTTCAATAAAGAATAATGGGAAGAAGAGTCTTATCACTCACTTCATCAAAACATTATCACTCACTTGTCACTAAACACTATCACCTGCTGTTTACATTGGATGAGTAGAGTGGACTGTTGAAATATTTATGGTCGGGGTAGCTACTTATTATTAGTAAAATAGAAACCATTTCTATTCATTCACACTTGCAACTCTACTTTGCAAAACTACTCTACCACTTATACAACATGTTTACTCAACACCGGGTTAGTTCGAGTGACTGCTACAAATGATTAGTACTAAGCATGTGTAAACAAGGCTTTAAAAAGAATGAACTAAGACATGTCTAAATTTCCAACACATGACAATTCTTTCAGCACACAGTGCCTTCTTTAGAATCGGAAACACGATGAACATTACATTTTCGTATTTTCATTTATTTGTAGTTTCGTATCTGAAGAAGACACTGTATGCCGAAACAATTGTCATACAATTTTCGAAAATAATGAAATTTTTTACATACATCTTAGTTCTTTTATTTAACAGACTATTGCTGGATGCAGTTATTAAGTGTATTCATGAAAATGTTATAAAAAAGTTAATCAGGTCACAGTTTATATTATTGTTAATTAGAAATATATGTGAATGTAAGAATATATCTGTAATCAAGCTGATTTTTCTGAAAGGACATACCTCGCCTTTTAATAATTCCCCACCAGATAAAGCATTAAGTTGTTCCATTGTAGAATCTTCAGCAGGTTCAACACCAGCCATTTTTTGTACTACCTCTTTCAGAATGAGTAAATCCAGGCTAAAAAATATGAAGTATTTTAGTCTAAAGTCAGTACAATAAAAGAAGGAGGACATAATAAGAATGTCTTACCTTTTTTGGGCCTTAAGCTGATTTGCTACATATTGTAATAGACCTGTTAACTCTATTGAATATTTCTTATATACAGCTCCGCAAAAGCTGGACAAACTTTGCAACCATGTTGAAATGGATGTACTGTCGTGTTTTACTCTAAAAGTGTATATACAACTTGCAAATATCATTTTTCTAAAGGCAAACATTTTAATAATTTATACCTCTTTTTGTCAGCATTTGATAATGTTTCAATCAGGCAGTATCCCAAAACGTCATAAGATAGGTTGGTTAAATATTTTAACGAATCTACTACAGGATTAATTAGATTATTATAGACCTGAATTTGTAATAAAACATAATCAAACAAGAAGCCAGGTGAACAATGCGTCAGCTTTCCAATCAGTCTCCCTACAGGTTTTACATTTTCCTTGCTGACTCTCTTCATAATGTTTTTAATTTGCTTTTCAGAATCACCGCGTTTTTTCATTAATTCTGGATATGATGAATATGTTTCATTTTTCCATCTGGCATATAAACAATATCTAAATAAAGGAAATATATTAGTTAAAACTAACATACATAATTCCATAAGTGCTTTGTTAACTTTTTAAACATTGTAACACACCTAATTCACCATTAAGCATTAAAAACTCACCTAATCTGATATGGATACATCTTCACTAATGACCATATTTCCTCAGCTATACAACAGTTACAATCAAGATATGATAAAGATGGAAAAATAGTTACATCTATTATAGAAATAATGCCATAATATAAAGAACACTCAGTGTCTTGTGCCGATTTTGGGCCCTCTATACCAATTTCTTGAAGAGCTATTCTTGAAAGTCTAACTATTTTACCTAAATACAAAATAATAATACTTATTATTAGGTTCTAGAGAACAGCAGGCCGTTGTCATTACTTGATATACAAGGAACAGTAAATTATGTGTACAAAACAATAAAACAGAATTAGACTACTTGACAAACTATGTATGAGGAGTCTCATAAGAAAGTTTCTATTTCATTGACTCACTGCGTAAATGCAAACAACTATGAGGGGTGCGGGGCGCGTGCCAATCGATAACCCCGCGTTTAACAGCAGAACGTGCGGTGTGTGCGAGAATTTTACAAAACAATGATTTGAGGCTCATTTTCATCTCAACGCTCATGTAAATAAATAGAACTGGTTACTGGAGTGCAACGAACTCGAAACACAAGCATCAAAAACCCCTACATTCGCCTAAAGTCCCTGTATGATCTGCAATATCAGCGCAAGGAATAATCAACCCGTACTTGAAGTTGGCAGGGGACGCGCAGTTACCGTCAATTCAGAGCGTTATGTGGAAATGTTGGACAATTTTTTGGTACCTGAACTGCAAAACCTTGTGTTATAATCAAAGAACATGGTCACACACTTCCAACACGTTTCTGCCACGAGTTCAGTAATTTTCCCAAACAAATTGATCTCTGGGAGAGGTGACAAATTGACTTTCACATAGTCCTAATTTGAACCATATGGGCTTTTTCTTGTGGGGGCTAGCTAAAATCAAAAGTTTACGCCAATAAACTGGGTTCTTTGGTGCAATTAAAAGAAAATATCCTACATAAAATGGCAGCCATTCCAGAGATTATGTACCGAGCCGCCCTAAAAAATTTTGCTGTTCGTTTAGATGAGTGCCGTGAGCGTGAAATAATATCATCCATTTGGATGACATTATTTTTATAAAGTTACTTCCTAAAATGTATATTTCAATAATTAAAGAGTCTTTTGATGGACGTCCCTCAATAAATAAAACGCTCGGTATTTGTTTCACAATATATTCAAGATATTCTCTGACATGTGTGTGTTAATTATTATCATTGTTACTATGTTTCACAAAGAGCCAACCACGCAAACGATCGAAACTACTGTCTCTCATTTATTTATATAGCTATATAAAAAAAAACTTTCTTTTGGGTCACCATGTATATGTTTAAAGTGATATTGTATACCAAATTTATTAATATTCAAAACGTAGATTCGATTCCGTATATTTTCAAGGTTTTAAATTTAAAATTAAATAAAAAATGTATCACTTTATATAATCCAGAGAACAATAGTAGTCACTTATGGCTGCGAGAAGTGGTCCCTCCTAAAGAAAACACAAGAGATGTTTGCAGTATTTGAAAGAAGTAAACTCAGAAGAATTCCTGGTACTGTGAATGATAATGGAAGTTGGAGGATCAGGTATAACTCAACCAAATATACAAAGATCTGGATATGGCAGACGATAAGAAGGTTCAGCGACTAAGATTGGTGGCATACATGGCGAGAATGTCAGAGAGTCGAATATCAGGGAGAATCAAGCCGGGACTGATAATGGGCAACAGAAATAGGTAGGGTGAAAGACATTAGTCACAGGGCAATGAAAAAAATATGCTGGAGAATTACCATACATCAAAAACTGGTAAGGGGATGATGGAGATCGATTCGGATAGAGGCGAGAGTTCAAACAGATCAAGGTTTACTGATGGGCTGTAGCACCAAAGAAAGGAGAACTAAAGGTTTACTTTAGTCGCCATTTTCAACCCTGCGACGCTTAAAAAATAACAAAAAAAAACGTATCTCGTAAAAGTACGAGGTATTATATGAACGATTTCATATATTACAAAATGATGTGTAGCATCTATCACACTTGATAATAATAAAACATTTGTATGTATAGCTAGGCATATAGTTTTCAAGGAATTTTTGTAGGCTTTCGATGAAGTGATAAAAGACACATGTAAGACTTAAAAAACCATCGAAGTTTACAGAAAGATTAGAAGATTGATTGGAATGGAATCAACAAAGGAGTTAGACAGGGAGACGCGCTAGGCACTATTATTGATAACAGCAATGGATGACATAAAGAAAATTGAAAATATAGGAATCCTAAATAAACACCTAATACAAATAGTGGCGTATACGGTCGATGTTGAAATTATTGCTAGGCAGCATAGAGCGAGAACATGTTGCGCGATTTTGGTCTCTGAGACGTGTCTCAGGTTGCCTACGTAGAGATGTCTATAGACCAATCCCCGTCTACGGGCCTGTTGCGAGACCAAAAATCGTAGGTCTAAAGTCTCCCGATCGCAATGGGAGACCGCATGCAACGTTAGACATGTTGCGCAACATTTTGATAGTGTGGACGTCATACGGCGTCTAGAGACGAGACACGTCCCAGTCTGTCTCCAGCTACCGAGTGGTGCGGTTCGGCTGTTTACAGTTATTTTCCAAAGTTTTACAGTTTTTTTCAAAACTTGTGGTCTAACGAGAAAGTTTTAAAACTAATTGAAGATTACCATGCGTCTTACTGTTTGTAGGATGTTACAATTCCCGACTACAAAAACCGAATAAAAAGAAAAGTGGCTCTGGAATCTCTGACTTCAAAGCACAATGTGACAGTGGCAAAGATAGAAAAGAAAATCCATAATTTATTTTTAGAAACATCATTCAACCGGAAGCGAAAAAAAATACTCCGATGAGTAGGACCTCTCCCAAAAAGTCCACATGGTTTGCTACAAGTATTTGCAATTCCTGCTACCAGCGAACGAGTCAAAGGGCAGCCGGAACATAGACTTGGATTATATTCGGGTGAAATTCAGAAAACCCGTGAGAAAGAGTGGAAGACGCCATCTTCCACTCTTAATTTATTTAATAATGCATTACCGAACCTAGTTCCTTCTGCGAGCACTTCCCGCGTCCACCTACGTTTACGTTTTCGCGTTCTTTCACTTGTAATTAGCACTAGGCAGGAACTCATTCCACATAAAACAACGACCTCCATGCTGGGCTGCAAAGATGAGACTGAGAAATTCACAACATAGTGCGGACGTTAGACGAGACAAAGAATGATGCCTCTAGACGGTGTATAGACCGTGTCTCGAGACCGTCTCTAGACGTCGTGTATAGACAAATCGCGCAACATGGTCTAGAAGTGTGTACTAGGCTTAAGTGAAACAATCGGCCACGAGTCTAAGAAAGAATGGCTGGTAATAAATGAGCAAAAAACAAAGTATATCTACTGCAGCAGAAATGATAGAATATTGAGAAATTTAGGGTGCTATAAATTCAAAGAAGTGAAATCATTTATAGACCTGGGAGTCATAATCGATAGAAAAAATGAAAGACCTAATATAGATAAAAAGATACAGAAAGAATAAAGAGCATTCCATAGCCACAAAAAATTACTGAAAGACTAGAGATTGAGCACAAGGAATAAATTAGGAATATACAAGACAACAATAAAACCAATAGTAACATATGCCGCAGAAACTATAACACTCACAGCAAAAGAAGACACTAAATATTTTTGAACGCAAAATAATCAATAGATCAATAAGTGGGAAACAAATAATTCAGAACGCTAATGAACTTTGATATCGACAGGTTGTTAAGAAGGGAAAACATAGTGAGAACCATTAAGGGCCGGTTCTACAATGCAAGAATATATCAGGTATAAGCTATACTTTAAGAATAAAATTTGAAACGCCCCTTTTGTAGAATGGGCGTAACGGGGGTTTATTCCAAGTATACCTGGTTATATTCTTGCTTATACCTGGTATATTCTTGCATTGTAGAACCGGCCATAAAGCACAAAGAATAAGACGGTACGGACACGTAAAGAGAAGAGAAAGGGATACGCTAATAAGAGATAATAACATGGGAACCAGCACAGAACCGACCGAGAGGACGACCAGAACTAGATGGAGACAACAGTAGAAAAAAACATAAAAACAGTGAACACAAAAGGATGGAGAAAACAGATCCCAGAGTGGAAGAAAATAGTTTAAACTTACCAACAATTATAAGAAGGATAACAAGAAGAAATGTGAACTGATCTACCACACTAAAAGGATTTGAAAAGTTCCTTAGAAATATAATAACATCCAGGAAAAAAAAAAATGATTTACTGTTGATCCTTTAGGTGCCTTATTTGACAAAAGTAAATTAAATATAGATATATTTCTTATATGAATTTAGTAAGCTTCAAAAACAATACTGAGCATTCTACCACCTCAGCGTCATTTTCCTTTTAATAATTGTAAATACTTATGTTTTCTTTTTGGTTGTTAAAAAACTTACTTTAAACATAGTTTTAGAGTTAAATCAAATTTAAAATATGCAACATACTTAGTAAGACTGGATCATAATGTAATGAAGATCCCAGTGTTAAAAGCATTGGAATGAAAACATCTTTTAAAGATTCAAAAGTGTCCGCTGGTTTTGGTGCTAGAGGATTTTCATGAGGTAACACTGGTTTACGTTGAATTTTAGGGCCAAGTATACAATATCTGAAACAATATATTTATAAGTTCTTTTGAAAAATGGATTATTTCTGTATTATACTTGGTATAAAGCGGTTCAATCATAACATGTAGAAGTTTGCATATAGCTAGCGCAATCGGTTCAAAAGCAACTGTATAATGTTGAGGAAGTCTTTTTATTAAAATGTTTGCAGTTTCCCAATCCCCTACTAACAATAATGCTTCACATAGACCTGTAAAAAAAACACGATATTAGTACATCACCAATTTATAAACTATGATAGTAAACTTGTTTTTTGCATACATGTATTAAAAGTTATTTAAAAGATGGTATGTTCAGTAGAAATCATTCACATATAGTTTAATAGCGGATTTAACTCCGGTCAAAGATAGTCGGAGGTTAACTCAAAATGATCCGGTTAGATATTTATTGGGTTGTTCCATAAGATCGGCTATAGTATTATAGGCTGTAGCATTTATGCCATATATGAAGAGATCTTCATATATGGCGCAAATGTCTCCAACTGCTTCTGCAACTCTTTGACCAAGATGAAAGGCAAAATATAGCAAGTGTCGAAAATAAAGTATTTTGCCGCCTGGAATTTCCATTTCTAAAGCATAAAATTTAATCAAAATCAAGTTTTTCAGAAAAATGATCCCAATAGTTTTGTAAGAAAAGGACTTTCAAATGTATATATACACTTGGCTAAACAAAATTATAATGGAGGAAAATCAAATGGATTATTAAAGTATTTTGCAGTGTTTTTGAAATTACGTATTACGCCAGTATCGATTATCAATGAAAAATATGATTAAAAGTAATAATCCTCCCAGTAATAATCCAGTATACCTCGCCTAAGGTACTGGACGAGTCACGGGTGGTGGATAGTGAAAGTTCCATTAGATATTAATGGACAGCTGCGAATATCCCAAAATAAGCAGACCCGAACCAAGGCAAAAAAAAAAAACTAAATCCACTTAGCGTCTGACTTGTATCAAGCGGCTGAGTGGTCAGCGTCTGTTCACCAGTGGTGCGGCTGATATTTAAATTCTGGAAATAACCCCTCCAGTCTTAACCTCTGAACCGTTATGGTTCAAACCTTTAATTCAAAGTACAAGATGAAGCGTTCTAGTAATTACAAAATTACCCCAGGAGGTAGACAATCCTCTGCCAGCTTTGCTGGTACAACCTGACTTTCGGATTCTGGGGCGTCCGGGCTTAAACGCAAAATCTTTCAGAGGGAGTCGGAGACCTCTGGCCAACGTCTGAAACCGAAAATAAAAACTTTCTTTGGAACGGTAAATATCAATTCTCTGCTGCGTCCAGGAAAACTACACGAATTGGGGCGAACATTAAATCAGCAAAAAATCCAAATTTTAGCTTTGCAAGAAACCAGATTGATAGATGATAACACCTTGGAATTCGGCAACTACAGACTTTTTAAAAGTAAAACGGACAAAAGAATACTCAAAAATACACCACATCTCGATGTTGCTTTCGCTGTCTCAAGAAACATTCTTGGTTCTATAACAAATGTCCAGCCAGTAAATAATCGACTTATGACACTATCCCTCAAGTGTGCTAACAAAAACTATACATTAATCAATGCACACCTCCCAGTTAATGAAGAAAATAAATCTAATCCTGAAAAAGTAAAGAAGTCCTGGGAAATTCTAGAAAAGACTATCTCTAAAATTCCCTCTAACTATGTAAAAATCCTATTGGGTGATTTCAACGCCCAACTAGGGAAAGAAAAAAAGTACAGGAAAACAGTCGGCAGTTTTCCCGCTCATAAATGGACTAACCATAATGGTAGAAGATGGGTTGAACTATGTTCGCAGTTTAATCTAAAAATAATGTCAACCCATTTTAAGAAGAAAATAACAAAACAAAAGACCTGGAGGTGCCCAAACACGTACATGGGTGAATTTCAAATTGACCATGTTGCCATTTCGCACCCCAATTATAAAGAGATTTTGAATGTTCAAGTCAGGAAAGGAGCAAATATAGACAGGATCACTACTTGACTAGAATCAAACTTAGCTTAAAACCTCGAAAACTTATTCAAAACCAACACTAAATCCTAAACAAACAAAACCAGATTCATTACCACCGAATGAAGAGGAAATACTTAGGCAAATCAAGCAGCTTAAAAATAACAAAGCTTCTGGTGAAGATGGAATCACTGCTGAACTTTTGAAATCCCCTGGTCCAGGTACAATCAAGGAAATAACCAAAATTCTACAAGAAGTTTGGCGAACCGAACGGATTCCGGAAGACTGGAAAGATGCTCTAATCCATCCACTACATAAGAAAGGAGATAGAACGGATGTAAACAACTATAGAGGAATATCTCATCTCTCAGTTTGTTACAAGATTCTATCTCAATGTCTACTAGACAGAGCACAGGGACAGTTAGAACCGAATATTGGTGAATATCAAGCAGGTTTTCGACCGGGCAGATCCTGCCCTGAACAGATCCTGAATCTAAAGTTGATTCTAAGACATCAAAAACTGTACAATAAAAATCTCGTCTGTACATTTGTGGATTTCAAAAAAGCATATGATTCTATTGACCGCGAATCTTTATTCCGAATCTTGAAAGAACAAGGACTGGATCTGAAAACGCTGGCAATTATTAAAGCAACGTTAACTAACACGAGGTCAAAAGTTAAATTCATGGGTGACATCTCAGAGCCCTTCGAAATTAAAACTGGTGTGAGACAAGGGGATGGACTCTCGCCACTCTTATTTAACTGTGTTCTAGAAAAAGTAATACAGGAGTGGCGTGAAAAAAAGTCGGCACTGAATATTGACCAGCCCATTAAACTGGGGAGAACCAACATCAAAATTGATTGTCTGGCATTTGCTGATGATCTAGCAATTTTAGCTCAAGATGTATTAGCGGCACAGAAACAGATTGAAATCCTAAAAGAAACAGCAGAAAAGGTAGGACTCCAAATTTCCTTTGAAAAGACACAATACATGACCTGCAACAGACTAAGAACACCATTTCTAAAAACAAAATATGGTAACATCAGAAGAGTCTCTCAATTCAAATATTTGGGTGAAATAAACATGGAAAATGGGTTGGAAAAAGCGGCCAATAAGGGTAGATGTCAAAAAATGGAAACGGCATTGAGACTTACACAAAATATTTACAACAAAAAATGCCTATCTAAAAACACAAAACTGAGACATTACAACACGGTTATTAAGCCAGAATGTCTATATGCTGCAGAAACGCTCATTTTGAATAGAAAGAGGGACATCGGGGACATTGAAAAGAAGGAAAAAAAAATCATAAGGAAAATCCTAGGCCCCAAACAAATAAATAACACAACATACCGACTTCGAGAAAACCAAGAAATCAAACAATACACAGATATACATAGCGATATGAGAAAAAGAAGACTTAAGTTTTACGGACACATCAAACGGATGAATCCGAGTAGGCTAACTAGACAAATAGTCGAATTTTATGAAAATAGGAGTAGAGCTAAAGTAGAAATAATTAAATGGATTGCAGCAATTAAAGAGAACCTAAGATCAGCAAATATTACACAAAGTGAAATTCAGGATAGAGGCTGTTTCAGACACAAGGTTAACGTTTGGAAGGTTGGCCAGAGAGAAAAATGTAAGAAGACTGGAACAACTTGGTCTGACGAAAGGAAAAAAGCTCATAGCGAAAGAATGAAATTAGTATGGGCGCAAAGGAAGGCTAACAACAACAAACGCCTCTAATTGTACTTCGCGTGGTCCACCAGGGCCCATACGTGAATAATAATAAAAGTAATAATAATTGAATGTGCCATTAAAATAAAAAATGCGCCACATTAATCGAACGAGTCTAACTACGTGCACAATGCAATTTTTAACACATCGGTCAATAAGTCCCCGGTCTGACATATAGATGGCGTCACTTACGAAAAATCCTTACCAGTGGTCAATTGTGTTAACCTTCAAACGTCATATGTTAAAATTTGACGACAATCTGTCAACTAGTTTCTGAGTTGTGCTTTAAGTGACGTTACTTTTGATATTTTCAAAACAATGAAAAAAAGAACATTTCGTGTGTTGCTTAAACATTGCTTTTAGATGAAGAAAAATATCGTTGAAGCAAAACAATGGCTTGGTAAACATTACTCGCACTCTGCCCCAAGAAAATCAATCGATTGGTATGCTGAATTCAAACGTGGCCGTACAAGGACTGATGATGCTAAGTGACGTCCAAATGAGGTGACATCAAACATCAGAAAAATTCATAAAATTATTTCGCAAAACCGTAAAGCTGCATGAGATGGGTAGAGAAATGGGTACCGCGTTTGGTCATAGCGGACCAAAAACAACAACGTATTGATGATTCTGAGCAATGTTTACAGCTGTTTAAGCGAAATAAATAAAGGGATTTTTTCATGCGGTATGCGACAATGGTATGACATGGATCCATCACTATAATCCGGAGTCAAACCGGTAGTCACCTGAGTAGACAGCAGCCGCTAAAAGACTTTCAAAGCAACCAAAAACACAACCATCAGCAAGTAAGGTTATGGTCTCTGTATTTTGGGATGCGCATGGGATATTATTCATTGATTATCTCGAGAAAGGTAAAACCATCTTTATTGGTGTTTTTGAGGAACGGCAAAAGTTTTTGAGGATGGCAAAAAAAGTCTCCAAATGGACAAAAAAAAAGGAGCTGTTTCATCAAGACAATACACCGTGTCACAAATCGTTGGCAACGATGGGTAAATTGCATGAATTACTCTTCGAATTGCTTCCTCATCCACAGTATTCTCCAGATTTGACCGCCAGCGATTATTTCCGGTTCTCACACTTCAAAAAATGCTTACTGGAAAGAAATTTCGCTGCAATGAAGACGTAATTGCCGAAACTGGGAGATACTTTGAAGGCAAAGGGAAATCGTTCTATAAAAAAGGAATAGGAATATTAGAAAAGCGTTGGAATGATTGTATTGCTCTTCAAAGAGAATATATTGATGAATAAAGTCGAAATTTGCAAAAGATGTTTTATTTGTCAGACCGGGGACTTATTGATGGATGTGTTAAGCCACCATTTACTACATATTTTTACTGTAAAATTATACTTGATTAAATATGACATTTTAAACAAAAAGAATAATTCCCGGAGAATGTGTGAAAACAAATTGATTTCGTTAACTGGTAAATAATTATAGAATACATTTTTTACTCTACAGGCCGAGTTGGCCCATGTCTGGGCTTGATCTGATCACCCAACCAGATCAAGACTGCGATCGACGTCGTATAACTTCAGTTATTTAGAACGCGATGCGGCTAGTTCTTTGGCGATAAATATTTATAGTATAGGGATATTTTCAACTATTTCATTATAAGAAAAACGATACATATTCAATTGCAACACACCATCAATCAAAGTGGGATAGTTTTTTGATTTACTAAACAATTATTACTTACTGAATTTAACAAACTGTTTAGTGTACATATACGGATTTTATTATATACTGTGTGGCGGTTAATAGTTCTTAATTACTTCTTAAAAAAACACATTTAATTTGGGAGAAAGGTGAAAAGAGTTTATTGAAAGTATACAAGCCACCGCTAGCTGCACATTCCCATTTCTCTGGCAATTTGTGAATGCCCTTCCAGAAAAACCGTACATCTTTTCAATGGTTTAGTCCTCAAGCCATTTTTCGACATCTCCGTAATTGTTGAAGGAATTCATGGAAAGTGCGCAAGACATCGATGAAAACAAGTGGTAGTCGGAAGCAGCCAAGTCTAGCGAGTACGGAGTGTGCGGCAAGAGATTCCAGTCAAGTACAAAAATGGTGTCTCGGACCGCCTTCGCTGTGGCTGATGGGGCGATGTCGTGATACAAAATCACTTTTCCATGGCATGTAGCCCATTCTAATCGCTTTTCGAGCAATGCATAGTTTAAACTGATCATTTGTTGACGGTATCGAACGGTATTACCTGTTTCACCTGGTTTCAGCTCATGGTACACGACACTCTTCTGATTCCATCAAACGCACATCATTCGGTTTTGCGGTCGATGTTGGTGGTTGTCCTGGATCAACCCACGATTTTCTGCGTTTTGGGTTCTCAAAATTTATCCATTTTCGTCTCCAGTCACGATCCAATGCAAAAAAGTATTTCTTTCATGTCGAGAAAACAAAACTTAACATACCGGGTTTTACGCTTTTCCAGCTCTCTCTCATGTCATTTAGCTGGTGTTGTACCGATTTTCCTATCTTCTGGATTTTTCTCAGACGATCAGAAATGGTTTGGCAACCAACATTTAACCTCTCTGCCATTTGTTTTTGAGTTTGCTTATTCCTTCCAACAATGCTTGCAATTCGGCATCTTCAATTTTTAAGTTTCCACAAGCATACGAAGGCTTTCGCTGACGTTTTCCTTTTAATTGAACAAGAAAAGCAGTTATGTGCCGCAAATGCTCTTTATTTTGCTCGAAACTCTACATGTTACAACTCGAAATCGTTTAAACATTAATGGCGTTTTGAAAGGTAATGTCATAGCAACAAAATGACATAAGAAATTAGACTGTAAACAGACCCTTGTTTACAGGGCCATCTCTTAAAAAAAAATAAGAATGATTAACAGTCTCACCTGATAAGTGGAATGTCATGAAAAATTACTTGTTACATCTACTCATTTATGATTTTGGATAATACAAGTAAATAATATTAATGATTTAAATGTCAATGACTTGATGATTTACATACCAAGTTTCTGATTTCCTGTATAGTTATCTTCAACAGTTTCAGGTTCCTCTGTCTCATCCTCTTTTTCTTTGTTATTAATAGAGATTATCTGCAATTTACGTACATATTCTTTTGCGTCCTTCAAAGCTTTGCCATAATCTTTTTGGATATTTTTGTCATCAGGGGTCAACTAGAAAATGCATCACACAAAATGTTACATGTAAACAAATATTGTACCAAGACGTCAATACTGAAGTAAAACCAATTTTATGTAATATTATGTTTGCAACTATTATAAAAGAGGTGGCAGGGTTGTCAAAAAAAAAGTATTTGTAGTACTTCTAGGAAAGCTAAAAGATTTTTTTTATAAATGCTTTTATTTGCTCACAAATGGAATTTACACTATGCTGTAATAGAACAATTAAAGGAGTAACCAAAAGGCTCTTTCTGTTCTTGTTATTACTTCTCATTGCTGCAGTCGCAACAGCCACAATGCTAAAAATCATACCGCTTTTATAGCGCAATCAAGTAGGCCGCTTTTATAGCGCAATCAGGTTGTAAGGGAGATTTTTAATTTGCTCAAAACGTTATATACTGATAAAAATTGTTGTGAAACGATACAATGAAATATCTTCTCTTTAAGAAGTGGCTGATCTCACAAGACCAGGACCTTTCTCTTCGAAAACAGAAAATGATAGCCTGGGAGATAGAAATACCACAGAGGACCGTCTCTCTCATCATTAAACTTAACCTAGGGCTTAGAGCTTACAAAAGATCTACCGAAGAGTGATTGATAGCAGCTTTATGTAATATAAGAGCCAGAGAATGAAGGTGCTACTTGAGTGGTATGTGGACGGATAGCACAGAAAAATGCTTTTCACTGTTGAATTGGAATTCAACTGCCAAAATGACAGTTTATGCTCATAGCTCTCACGGAAATATAGAAAAAAAATGGAAAAATGTGGAGAGAGATTATGATCCAACTTTAATGATGATTTGGTGAGGAGTGTCGTATGACTGCGTCACTGAACTTAATTTCTAGCAGTAAAAGGGTAAAAACGCGTTACTGTTATCCAAAACATCGCACCTCAATTAATCGCTGCTAAAGATTGAACTTCAATCTTCTGATATACTATCGATCATAGAACGTTTCACAGGTGAAGATCTGCTCTAGATCTCACTGCAATATGAAGGCTTTAAAAGCTGAATTGGTGAGAGAATGGAAGTGTGGTGAAGGACTAGTTGAAAGCAAAAGAAGGATAGGCCAAATAGGTATTATATTTTTGAATTCAATCCTAAATAAGGAATATAATAATATAAACGCAATTCCTCTTTGCTTTTCTATAAACTATACATTTACATGCAATGGATAGAAATTATGGCAGGAACTTAAGGCACAACATATACTTTCTAAATTAAATTTTATAGGTGCTTACATCAATTTAGAATGCCAATAGCTGACATATTAACATGCTATAACACTTACCCTATAGTAAATATCATCCAGATTAATTAAAGAATGTTGTAAAAGATGGGCAATTAAAATATAAAATGATTTTGGGATATCCTCTTGCGAATTTTTTAAAAAAGCTAATTTTGTACATAAAACTTCACTTATAATAGTTGGATCTTTCATATAAGACCTTATTAATGGTACAAAAATGTGAGCATCTTTAGTTTTATTCTCAAAACTTTCCAAAATAATGTCCAAAACCCTGTTTGGATCTAAATTAAAACAACCTAAAAACAACCACAGTAAAAGAAGTTTTTCTTTTAAATTCAAACATACCTATTAATGAATGAACAATGTCAATGAGATCAGATGCTTGGGCATTGTTAAATTCTTTATTTAATTCAGTCTGCAACTTTGAAAAACCTTCACATTCTTCTCGAAACAAATTGAACTTTCTTTGTTTATAGCTAAAAATACATTATAATTAAAATTAGATTGAAGTAACTTCGTAAAAGTAACAGCAATAAATATATTATGAATGTTAACATTTTTGTAAGCTTATGGTAAAACTTAATTTCATTACTTCAAAAATTAAGTAGTCTTCAGAGCTTATTATGTTCTAGCACTTAAATGTAACAATTTTTAAACAAAGTGCTCATGCAAAACAAATACACTGATACTACTTACTAAAGTTTAGTCTTAATTTTAATAAACTTTGAATAAAATGTTTTGTTTTTTAAAATTCCAACTTCCTGCAAAGTATCTATTTCCAGTCTTTCTTTGAGCAGTTTGTCTGATAATAACTAAAAAGTTCCAAAAACAATTAGAAAATGAATACATGTAAAAACCAAAAATATAACCTTTTCACATTCCTTTACTATAAAGCAAAAATTTGCTCTATCTTTGGATTCTTCTCCTTCGATCTGAGTAGTTACAGCATCTGCCACATTAAGGACATCACACACTATGGATGCTAGATCATGATGTATAGTCTAGAATTACGATGCAAATTATATCATTTTAATATATAATGAAATATATAATTATTTAAAATATATTACAATATAAAATTGCAAAATACATGGCAATATATGCAATTAAAACAATAGACTTAATATAAAGGGTGTAAGGAAAATAACTTTCGAAAATTTAACCAAAAATTCTTTACATTATTTTGAACAAGTAGTTTCCTTAAAACATGTAGCCAAAATGCAACCATTTCTGAAAATGCCTTTTAATTTTTCTTACTTACTCTTACTCTACTATCACTTTCTTACAATTGACAACATCAAAAACTGTCCAGAAAATTCAGTTTATTGCTTCATTTTTCTCTTAATGTATTAATTACAAATTAAATAAATAAATATTAAATAATATAAATATTTATATTGCCATTTATTTCATGTTTCAGAATTGGTTTTTTTACAAAAAAAAACTTACACATTAATGTTGTTTAATGTTAAACTGGAATTATTAGTTTTCACTATTTTTTCACACCATAACACGTTTTAAACTATTCACCTTATTTTATGAATTTTCGAACCAAACTTCCAGAATATATTGAAAAAAAGTCCTGATACATTTCTTTTTGGTCTATTTATCCGAAAATCATAAGAATATCGTTATATATTTATATATAATACAATTTTGGTTTTAAATACATATACAATGAAATAGTTTATTGTCAAACAGGAGATATATTATAATTGCGATGTTACATTGCAACGTCCAGTTTTTGGTTGATGTATGGCTGATTTTTCATTTTCAAGAAATTGTTTTAACAATGTTAATTTTATTTGTTTTAAATTATAACCAATTATTATTTTCCAAATATGTTTTTACACATATTTGCTTAAAAGTATAATCCTTATTGTAGCTTTTCGATAGGCAGTTACACAATTGTGCAATTTCTTTTCTTTCAAATGAGGTGAAGAATTTATTTTGCTTACACTCTGTTTGTTTAAAACAATTCTGTACTCACTACTACTTCTTGTAATGTAGTTATAACAGCTTCCTTTTTTATTACTCCTTTAATGCCTTTCTCTATTAAACTGTTTATATGGTTAATAATTGGTGACACTTTACCAACTTTGTCAAAAATTGGACTGCTATTTTCATCTTTTAGTAAGATTACACATGCTTTCATACTGAAAAATTAAAACATATTTTTAAACTTAAATGAATTCCATAAACATTTTGCTTTTTTAATGATCAGGTATTACCAAAAATTATAAGATTACTAATTAATATTGATATGTTTTGAAATCTTTTACATATGTAATAGGGAAAAATCAAAGAGAAAGATAAATAAATAAAATAGATGTCTATTGTGTCAAAAACACACCATCTTCAAAAAGTAAAATATGTTTATAGAGTTAACGACAAAAGATTTCAGTTATCCTATAAAATAGTTAATAAACAATTATTAAAAATAGTATTTCGCGTGTAAAAACAACAAGGTACATTATTGTTTACTTACAAAATTAGGATAAACTAGATTTATATAAATGAAATCTGTATTAATTAAATATATAGGTAGCATCAGCTATAGTTACTACTTATAAAAGCGTGTCACTTACAACTCTTGTTTTCCAGTTTTTTCCCAATTTTTCCAAATATCTGTGGACAAATTAAGAGCCATTTTCACATAACGCCGAAGACGTAATTTTTCTCCCAGCGGTATGTCAATAAAAATCTTCTTCCTATCGAGAGTATCTTCTTTGTTCTGTTGCAAAATAATAAAGTTTTTTTAACATATATAAATAGATATTCTGTTTTTTAATAATTAGAAATATAAAAGGAGTGGGTATCAAAATAACTGTTTTTTATAAATTGAATTTGAAATTATACATTGTTAATCTAAAAATCATTTTGGCTATTCAGCAGAAAAAGAAGAAAATATGGTTGATAACCTTCAGTAAATTGTAAAATCATTTAAAATGGATAAAGACAAGTTTTCAGTTAATAAACAAAAGAAAATAGATAGAAAACTAAAAAGATTACAATTCGTCATAAGAAAACAGATGGGTATAGACTTTTGCTCATTTCCAACAGAGGTATCATATGTTTATTTTTTGAAACAGATATTAATAATCTCTTTTAGAACCTAGCTATATGTAATGCAGGTCTTGTTAATGGCTTAACGAAAGAAATATTATATGAACATTTTTCTAAACATGGAACAATTATACATTTGAGATTACTACCAGGTAGATCATGTTGCACGGTGTCATATTCTACTGTTGAGGCAGCTGAAAATGCTTACAACTGTTTTAATGGACAGTTGAATATTGCCCAAGATAATAAACCAATTTATTTACTTTATGTATCAAAGTTACCTGAATTAGAAGATTATGAAATATGGGGGCAATTGCCTCATGGACTACTTCTTCTTAAAGACTTTATTACTCAAAATGAAGAAGAACATTTACTTCAGCTGTTCAATTTTGAAAATCAAGTAGTTGGTAAAATGAAACATAGATTAGTAAAACATTTTGGTTTTGAATTTAGGTAAGCATTATTGTCTAGCTTTAATTTCAAGTATTATTACTGTCTAAGTCATGAATGACTCAAATAAAATTACTTCGAATTAAATGTTTAATAAAACACTTTTTGTCTAAATATTCACTTTATTATTAATGTTTGATGGATTTTGCTAACACTGTAGTTTCCTCAGAATTGACCATTTTCAATGTTAAAGTGTATAAATACAAAAAGTTTACATTAGATTCTATTTCTTGTCCGTACAAATTCAGTAAAGGTGATTTGTTCAGGTCTGTTTAGTCATTTAGAAGGGTTTGCACTTCTTTGGGATGATTTATTTCTAAACTCTTCAGATGGTCTAGTTTTTTGCTTTTATGTATAAGTAGTATTTTAAAGTTACTGTTAAAATGGTGTTTATGTTTCATTGAGAAAACTTCTTTCATGTTATTTAATTCTTTTCAGGAAAGGTGTGGCTATTTGTTTTATATAGGTTTTTGAATATGACCCACAATATAGTTGATATACCCTTGATTTATCTTTTTTGTTTCTTTTTGCTTTGCAATTTTTAATACATTTTCCAAGACTGTTATTTGTTTTAAAGACTACTTTTGAATTATTTTTATATAAGAATTTTTCAGTGTGTTCCTACGGTTTCCCAAAATATGTCATTAATTTGAATGGATGATCTTCATTCTTTTGTGGAATTTTGTTTTATATTTCAGAGACAGCCTTTTTGTGAAGTTTTCATTTTAGAATGTTATATATTATTGTTTCTGAATATCTATTGTTTAGAGCAATTTATTTGATGGTGTTTAGTTCCTTAAATCTACATCTGATAAATGAATATTGTATTGTAAGCTGCTAATTTTCCAACAACATAAATTACTTGTACACAGACTGACCAGTATCCCTTTATCAGAAGCAGATTTTAATAAGGATCTAAACACGATGGTGTTTAGATCCTTATTAACAAACTGTACTAAATAATGGTTATTCAAAGAGAATAATAGATAACATTCTAAAAAGGAAACTCCACAAAAAGGCTGTCTCTGAAATATATTCACAAAAGAATGAAAAAAACCATTCATTCAAATTAATAACATATTGGTAAACCATCAAACAAGAGTGAAAAATTCTTATATAAAAACAATACAAAAGTAGTCTTTTTACCCACTGCATTTATACCCATTATTACTTTGAAAATAGTCACTTCTGAAGAAGCTACAGTATTAACGAAACATTTAATAAGAAAGTAGAATTTATACAAAAAAGTCTTTTAATAAACATTTATAACAAATTTCCGTCAAGTAGGAGTAGAAAGATTTCCATCAACATAATCCAAAAAATTCTTTCAATTATCTTAATTTTTGATTCAAATATTCCTTATTTGACTTTCAGATATGACATAAATAATGTTGACAAAGATAAACCTTTAGAAAAGAACATACCTTCAGAGTGTGATTTTTTATGGAAAAGATTGTCCGTTGCTAAGCCTGAATTTGGAAATTTTCAGCCTGATCAGTTAACCATAAATCATTATTCTCCTGGGCAAGGCATACCATTACATGTTGATACTCATAGCGCATTTCAAGATCCTATAGTTTGTGTTTCTTTAGGATCAGCAATAGTAATGGAGTTTAAAAATCAACAAAAACATATTTCTGTTTTATTGCCTCAAAGATCAATGTTAATTATGTCAGGTAAGAAATTGAATAGAGCTTTCTAAGTTATAAATATACTTTTTAAGAGTTGTACATTACTAATAATTAATATTAAATCGAATAAAACAAATTTTTACATTGTTTATATATGTTTAAAAATATGCTTAAAAATTTTATTAAACAGTAGAAATTGACAAATCTAAAGACCCTTCTAAACATTAAACGATCAGACAGATGTCCGGATTTCCCCACTATTTAAAATATTTTTAAAATACCCTCAATATAAGTGTAAAATTATTCATAAAGTGTAAAAAGTACCTGGAATTTTAAGTAAAACAATAAAAATAAAAATATATTCATAAAAATTTATTTTGTCACATTCAATCCTCAATGTATTGTTTGTGTTCATAGGTATGGCCTGATTGAGGTATGGCCTTCAGCCTTCAGCAAGTTCGGTGCGTGGTCGATGACGTTTCTTGAAGTTTTGTCCAAAAACTTTTGCACTCGATGGCTTTATGTGATGGTGCATTATCGTGAGGCAAGATCAATAATTGTCCTGCCACAAATCTCGCGAATATTCTCGTGCAAACACCTCATAACGCCTAAATAATATTCTTTATTCATCTTTTGTTTAAGGATGTAAGAAAACTGTCTGCGTGACCCTGATTGTGGAGCGACTTTAACGCGTTTGTTGGGATTTTGGCTTATTTTCAACGCGTCATTCTGAATTCTGTTGGCTTGTTTGCATGTCGTACTCGTAAACCCATGTCTTATCGTCCGTTATGATTTGTTTGATGAAGCTGCGATTCGTTGAATCATGTCTTGAGCGACCTGCTTTCGATGTTCTTTTTTGACAAAATTGAGCTCTTTCGGAGTCGTACGTCGACGTGTTTCATGCCCAAAATGTGAATCATGTTTTGAAAGGACTTAAAAGATATGTTCATCCTTTAAGCCAACTCCCTAAGACTCATACGACGATTTTCGAGCACTATTTTCTTGATTTTGTCCATGTTTTCGTCGTTAAATGTAGACTGTAGATTTTGTTAAAAGTCGACCAGAATGAGGCAACTCAACTACTACTTCTCGACCCTTTTTGAAAGTTTTTTGCAATTCTTATAGAATTTCTACATCATTTTCAGCAATTTGGCACACGAAATTTCGTTTGACACACAAAATTTTAGGCAAACTCTGTGCTCAATATTTGTATTCATAGTTAAATCACAAAGCACACTTGACGTCGACTAACAAAACCAGCTGATGTGTACAAACTAGTTGACCTATCATACTCAATTTTTTTGAGTTAAAGTTCTGAAGGTAAAAATAAAGTAAGTGATAGATAAAGTAAAAATTTCTTTTATTCGATTTAAAAATGAACTATCACAAAGCAACGGAAAAATGCTTTTCCTCATTTCAGAAGTGTAATGTATGACATTTATAAAAAGGTAGGGATACGCAATACAACAACGCGTTAAAATTGTTGAATATTTTATGAAAATGGGCGTTGAGTGAAAAATGTTTTTAGAAAATTACGTTATATTTACGGTTTGCACAATCGCCCATCTGAAAGCAGTATCAATCGAATTTCAAGAAACTGGTTCAGTGGAAGGTAAAAAAAAAGCAATATATAGTCGTAGTGGTTATTCAAAAAGACCATATTGATTTGGTAAGTGAAAGTGTTGCTCAAGACCCAGAAACTTTCATTAGTCGACGTTCACAACAATTAGTACTCAGTGAATCCAAAGCATGCCATATTTTACGAAAGGATTTAGCTCTGAAGAATATAAGCCAGTGGATCATTCAAAACGTCGTGCATTTGTCAATTGGATCAAAGAACAAACAGATGATTTTTCTCAAAAAATCATGTTTTCAGATGAAGCACATTTTGAAATTGGTGGAAATAAACAAAATTGCTGCATTTGGGGTGACGAAAATACAGGATTGATTCATGAGAAACCTTTACATCCAAAACGAGCCACTGTATGCAATGCATTATGGCCAGGAGGTGTAATTGGGTCGTATTTCTTTCAGAATGCTTCTGGTGATAAAGATGTAACCGCGAATGGTCTTCGATATCATGAGATGATAACTAGATTTATGTGGGCTGAATTGAATAATATTGATCTAGAGGATATGTGGTTCTAACCGGATGGAGCTACACCTCACTCTGCTAACGAAACAATTGATTTATTGACAGGAAAATTTCCTGGGCGAGTTATCGCAAGAAACGGTGATGCTAATTGGCCACCAAGATCATGCGATTTGACACCGTGGGACTATTTTCTTTGGGGTTACGTGAAAAGCCAGGGCTATAAGAACAACCATAATCGATTCCTGAACTTTAAAGTCATTGGTGAGATAGACCCACGCTTATGTCAAAATTTTGACAAAAGAGTGGACGTGTGTGGAGTTTAAACGTCATACATTATACTTTTCATACAAATTCTGTGTTTTAGTCAAGAATTAAAAAAACCGCTCAATTTGAAAGACTTTTTATTAACTTCTTAAAAGTATCTATCTTTTTCCATTGTTTTAAAAATAACTTATGACAAATCTAGATGATTCACATCCACTAATAGTTCTTTTTGTCAGGAGAAAGTAGATATGCCTGGAATCATGGTATTGTACCAAGAAAGTTTGATGCTATTAAAGACGATGCTAGTGGAGCGTATTCATGCCTCAAAAGGAGTACAAGGGTTTCTTTTACTTTTCGAAAAATTCTTCATGGGGATTGTAAATGTAGTTATCCTGAGAAATGTGATTTTCTAAAAAAAGATTGCAATATGGAAAATAATGTAGCTGCAAGATTAGAAAAGCTACATGTACATCAAGTATATCAAAATATTGCAGATCATTTTAGCGATACAAGGCATAAACCTTGGCCCAATGTTTTGAAGTTTGTTCAGTCGCTTGATTTTGGATCCATTTTGGTTGATGTTGGATGTGGTAATGGAAAATATTTGGGGAAAAATCATCTTTATGAAGTAGTATAGTTGCTAGTGTACACAGTATCTCGAAAAAATAACGGAACTTTTTAAATTAAAAAAACATTATTTAACATATTTTAAAACAGTTATTTTCCCAAAATTAATAATTTTTATTCAAAATACATCCCTTCCACATCAATACACTGGTGGGCAAGTTTAACCAATGCATTATAATAGCATAGATTTTTTATGTCGTTTTTCGAGGCAGAAGAGCCTCAAAGACCCTCGACACCGCATCTTACACTTGTATAACACTCATAAAATGTTCCTTTCATGGCCAGTTTGAGTTTCGGGAACATGATATAGTCACACAGTTGTTTTTTCCTAAAAAATCTACGAACAATCAAAATTTCCTAAATCATGTCTTTGATCGCATTTAATTCCTCCACTATCCATTTTACAGTCGAATTCGCATCGTAAGTGATCATTTCACACAGTTTTTCCACCAACTCATCGTGATTTTTGTTTTTTGACCGATCTGGCTTTTTGGTCATCTTCCAAAGCATCACGACCGTCCTGGAATCGCATATAAATGTCATCATAAACTTTTTTCATCAATTCAAAAGTTTCACCGAACTTGAAACAACATTTAATATTAGCTCTTTATTCCATCGTGTTTTTGTGACGAGGTGACAAAAGCTACTGTCACTTTAAGCGCTATAACTTGACAATCTGTTGATCGATTCTGATGATGGCAGCTTTATTTTATAGAGGAGATATACAGCTTTGAGATTATATATTGTTTCAATAGATGGCGCTAGTAGTTTTCTTTAAATTTTACAAGTTGCGTTATTTTTCCGTCGTACTGTGTATAATATATATTATTTATGATATTTTTCTTTACTTCAGATTGGATTTGATTATAGTGCTGGTTTAATAAATATTTGCAAGAGCAGAGGATATGAAGTAAGTGTAGGTGATTGTTTAAAAATTCCACTTAGAGAGGGTATTGCAGATGGTGTGCTGAGTATAGCTGTGATACATCATTTAGGAAATGAAGTAAGTTTTCACGGTACTACATTTTAAAATTTAGATTTTAGATAACTATGAAAAGGAATATATAAAATGTTACAGAAAGTATATTTTTAGGTTAGAAGATTGGAAGCTATTAAAGAAATTGTAAGGATATTAAAAATTGGTGGCAGAGCCCTTATATATGTTTGGGCCCAAGATCAGATGAAAGATAAGGAAAAATCTAGTTACATGAAACAAGACAAGAAAAATAGAAAGTCAGGTGTTTGTGGTAACAATAAATCATCAAATACAGAAGTTGTGGATATTTTGGATGGGTTAGTTTCATTTCCGGTACATACCAACAGGAGCCAGTTCCAAGCCCAAGACGTTTTAGTACCATGGAAATTAAAAGATGAAAACAAAAGCACTTTCCTCAGGTTCTACCATGTATTTGAACATAAGGAACTTGAACAACTCTGTAGTAATTTGTTAAATGTAAAAATAATTAAAAGCTATTATGACCAAGGAAATGTGTGTGCAATTTTGGAAAAAACTTTATAATTTTGTAACTATAAAAAAAGTAATATATATATATATATATTTATAAATATTTTGAAAAAAGGGTTTTTAAGTTATTTTCAATCGGCCCCAAAACGTCAAGAAATGTTTCCCTCGTGTCCTCTTGGATTTTGCGAGGGTTTTTGGTTTTTTGAAACCATTTTCACGCATATTTTCTTCATACCCAAATCATTGATTAAAGTCAGATGAACGGTTGGATGAGTTAAATTCAACTCTGGCCGTCTTCGTGCCCCAGTTTGAAACGAAGCGATAGCGCACCATTGTTCGAAATTGGTGTCACTCATTTTCAGAATGCACTAGAAAAAGTCCGGTTTACGAAAAGAATTGCTACTGACTACCAAGTGACTCTAGGGAGTTCAAACTCTTACTGAAGACGCATCAGATGATGGATTGCCTTTCTTTCAAAGGAGAAGCAAACATTCAAGAGCTACGTCACTAGTTTTATTGCTTTGGTTGCACGCATTATATTGAGTTGATTCATTATATGGATCCGGTTGAAAGAGGTCAAGGCTTACTAATTGGATATCGTAGCACAGGGAGAAGAAGACATTTTTGTTTCAACTAAAATTTATTTTATAGTATGCAAGCGCAGATTTTAATAGCGCTATTGATTACATACATGAAGCATGTATGGCACATTAAAGATCGAAATTATACTGAGAGGCTATCAATATTTTTAAATAGTTAAGTGCTAATTCTTAAGCAACTCTTACCTTCAATACATTTAAACAATCCCAATACTTGGGTGAAAATTAAGGATTTTGTATATGAATAATCAAATATCTTGATAATATATTCTATAGTACAAAAAATAAATGGGCTTTTAATTGATTAAAAACATTCTTTCGTATTCGTAATTCATGTTTCGAAGACAAAATGTATTTAATTGTTTTTCCTTTAAATTATTTGACGAAAATATACCTTCCAATAAAGCATTTCTGGGGTTATGAACATGAGAGATAAAAAATATCTCATGTAATAAAATGATTAAAGCATTTGTATAGATATATGATAACCATAACAAAATCTAGTATTTTAAAATTTGTTGAATAACAGAGACTATATTTGATTTTGTTTCTATATCTGTCAAAATTTAACCATTAAATTAGTTTAGGGTAGACTGATAATTTTACATCGAAAATAAGAAACCATTTTACTTAATGTTCTGACACTATACAGCTAATAATCTGGATTGAATAGAGTTCTTATATCTATATCTCTATTTTTTCATGTAAGAAAACAACATAAAATATATTTTGACCATGCGTCACAAAATCATATGTTCGGTCAATGCAACCCGTAATACAATCTCTATTTTTTCCTATAAAAATCATTAATGCCTAGTAATATGTTCTTAAATATTATTTTGACAAAAAAAATTATGTAAACCTACGATATATTGTTATTTATAAATATAAGGAATAAGGGTTTTTTTTGGGGATCAACCAACTTGGCTAAAATCAACCGAAAAGTATGTGTCAGCCGCCATGTTGTTCAACTGGATATAACAAGAGGAACATGGCCGAGTGTTATTGTTTTGGTTTATACGTTTAAAAAAGATCTTTTTAAATATCAGTTAACCTAAGGCATTACTTGACTTCTACTAGAGTGTACGAGATATTTGGTAAGTCAAAAATTCATTGGATAAAGTTAAAGTTGGGGTTACTTGTTTTTAAGAAAGGAAGCCATATTAATCTACAAGTTTCAACATAACCACAACAAGTTTAAGACGTGATGTGCGCTTTAAAACTAAATCCTATAATGTTAGTCCTTTTTCAATTATACACGATTCTGAATCATATCTGGGATCGCTAAGTTAGGAATATATTATTTATCATGCATATCTACTATTATTTTCCGTTACTGAAATATTTTACGTTATGAAATAATGTAACTAACGTTTTGTAAGATTATAATGGTCGTTAAAGCTACAAAATCCGAATGACATAATGGTTATCAATTCTCAAATATTTCATCAAGGTAAATATGACATTTTTGAGGTTAAAGAGCTATATATATATATATATATATATATATATATATATATATATATATATATATATATATATATATATATATATATATATATATATATATATAAATAAATATAATTACGTATATAGAAGTATTTTAATATTTATAAATTTTAGGTAAAAGTTGCTGCCCTTTTTTTGTATAAATATAAATATAGCTAATTATTATAAAAAAATATAGTTTTATCTTTTAATTACGCGGATAAAAAGAAAAAAAAATCCTATATTGTGATAGAGTTGTGTTAATACAAGTGAGATTACGAGGGTGGTCTAATATGTACTTTGCACAACAACAGACCAAATAAGGAAGATATTTTTATTTCTCAGCTATTAAGGAGAGTTCAGGAATAATATTCCTTGACATTGAAAGAAATTTTTATTAAAAAAAATTTAAAATTTTGATACATTTGATGTGTTGATGACGAAAGGCTTCTATGTCACTCATTCACACCAGCGATTGCATCTTCGTCGACAGAAAAATGAGTTCTTTGTAATGTTTTAGATTGAGGAATAAAAATAACTTCTAGGAGCCAAATTTGGAGACTCTGAAGCCTGTTCAAAACTTTTGTAATCAGGGTTTTGAATGGCAGTCATGGTAAATTTTTATGTCTTCATTCCATAATTTTGATTCTAGATTAAAGCGATTAACCCGTCTATCGTCACAAATATTACCAAAAACTTCCAGACTTTCCGGGTAGTGTCGGATTAATTGTCGGATTTGCTGGTCTTATCGGGTTTTTATTTCCATTTTTGTGTTATAAGGTATGTAGGATAACCTTTTGGTTATCCTACTTGGTTTTTTAATTCCGCAGCTGACATTTGGTCCGCTTGTTGTGTCTTCTTTTCGTGACAAGCTCCTTCGGATCATAATCCATGATCCTTCCGAGTTCGGCGTTTTCATGCGTACTTACTAATAGAATTTTTTCCGCTTTCCTTTCCATGAAGCTGTTCACAGGTTCCTATTTTAGATCTTTGTGTAGCATATCGTTCTTTTCGTACCATGGTGCGTTTGCTGCTATTCTAACGTATCGGCTTTCTGCTGACGTCAGTCTTTTAATATGTGTTTTGGCTGCGTATTGCGGGGTATCACAAGCAGTTTGGTCTTCGTGTTCATTTAGCTTTTCCTGCATATCAGCGGATATAGCCTGTTCATGGCATTTTTCATTTTGTTGATTGTTTCTTCGGTGTGTGCTTTCTAAGTCAGTCTCGTGTCTAGTTTCTCTAGTTCGACTCAAAGATATTTTCCTTCGCCGCCAGTTTCGATGTTAGTTCTTGATTTCAACCTTTTTTGCAGCAGGATGGCTTGACTCTATTGCCTGTGGTGATCAGCTTGTCCAGTCCACACACCATTTGACTATCTGGTCTATGTGTTGTTGTAGTATTTCGCTGATGATTTCTTTCTGGTTGTCACTGCAGTATCGCCTGGTTTCTTAGAATGTCATGTGTGTAGATCGTGTATAGGTGTGGACCTAGTACCGATCCTTGAGAGACACCAGCTTCCAATTTTCTCGGTTCTGACTTGTTCTTTACCAGTCTTACTCATAACGTTCTTTCTGTTAGATAACTCCACGTTAGTTTGCAGATTTTCTTTGAGTATCCTGCTTTCTTCATTTTATATATCAGTCCTTTGTGCCAGACCTTATCGAAAGCTCTGGTTATGTCCAGTAGTATGACTCATGTGGCTAATTTGCGTTGGAACCCTTGGGTGGCAGTTTCTACTAGCTTTAGTACCTGTTCCGCTGAGTGCTTTTTTCCTGAAGCCAAACTGCTTTGCAGATATTGTTTTTAATTTCGGCGTTTTTTTTATCTAGTCTCTTGACTATTATTCTTTCTGCCACCTTGCTCAGTGCTGGAAGATTGATAGTAGTTTTGTGGAAATTTGATTTATTTTCCTGGTTTGTTGAACATGACTAACTCGGCTTGTTTCCACACTTCCGGATAATATTGTGTTCGCAATATCGCATTGATTACATTGATCAATGCGGCTATCCCTTTCTGGGTAGCTTTTTGAGGTGTGGTGATCAGGTTGGTGATGCCATTTTGTCCAGGTGATTTTCTGATTTTCAGTCTCTTGATTGTTTCCTGTACCTCAGCGGGAGAGGCGGGGTCTTCGACGACTGTGTCTGGGAGTTCTAACTCCTCTGCTTCCTTCAATCACTTCAATGTTGATTGCTTCCAGTTCCATGTCCTCTATTCCAATGAGGTGATGTTCTACGGAATCTTTAACTAGGAACGCTACGCCGCCTCCGTTGTTATTTCTGTCGTGTCTGTAAAGATTGTAATTGACAAAGGTCGGCCTGCTTTGCTTACCAATCATTGTTTCTTGCAGGACAATTATGTTAGGGTGCCTCCCTGCAATTAATTCAGCTATGTCATTTCTCCTGGCCGTTAATCCTTTGACATTCTAGGAGTCCTCTGTTTCGACCTTGAATGATTAATTTGATGACAATTTCTTTGTAATGGTTGACAAATGGGCAGGTGCATTATCGTAACGAAATAGAACCTTTTTCTTCGACAAGGAAGGGGGCGAAATTTGACCAATTTTGTAGTATAAGATTCTTCTGCGATCTTCTTTCCCTTTTCTAAATAGTTACTGAAGATAACACATCGGTTAATAAGTCTCCGGTCTGACTAAAAAAATACACTTTTTTGCAAATTTCGACTTTGTTCGTCAATATATTCTCCTTGAAGAACAATAGAATCATTCCCATGCTTTTTTAACGTTTCTACACCTTTTTATAGAGCGATTTTTCTTTGCCTACAAAATATCCTTCAGTTTCGGCAATTACCTCTTCATTGAAGCGAATTTTTTTCCAGCGAGCGTTTTTTGAGGTCTGAGAATAGGAAATTGTCACTGGGGGCCAGATCTGTAGAATACGGTGCTTGAGGAAACAATTCAAAGTGTAAGTCATGCAATTTAGTCATCGTTGACGATTGATGACACGTTGCATTGTATTGGTGAAACAGCACTGTTTTTTTGTTCATTTAGGGCCTTTTTTGCGATCTCGTCCTTCAAACGCACCAATAACGAGAGTTGATGGTTTTACCTTTTTCGAGATAATTGATGAACAATATCACATGCACGTCCCAAAATTCGTTTTTGGTCCCTTTGTACGACTTTCACTGGCTGCTGTCCATTCAGCTGGCTGTCGATTTAACTTAAGAGTAGTGATGGATTTATGTTTTATCCATTGTCACATACCGCATAAAAATCCTTTTTATTTCGCTTAAATAGCTCCAGTATTGCTCAGAATCATTAATACGTTGTTATTTTTGGTCCACTGTGGTCAAACCCGATACCCATTTCGCTAGCAATTTACTCATTCCCAAATGTTCATACAAAATGGTGTAAACACTTCCTTGCGATATCTTAATGATATCAGCTATCCCCTGCAGCTTTACGGTTTTGCGAATTTTTCTGATGTTGTCTGGTGTAATTACTTTATTTGGAGGTTCAGAGCGTTCAGCATCATCGGTGCTTGTATGGCTACGTTTGAATTCACCATACTAATCAAATATGGTTGATTTTCCTCGGACGGAGTCCGGGTAATGTTTATCAAGCCATTGGTTTGTTTCAACGATAAATCACAACTCAGAAAATAGTAGACAGATTGTCATGAAATTTTAACATATGACGTTTTGGTTGGCACATGCACAGGTCAGGTTTTGGTTGACGCCATCTATATATCTGACTGGGGACTTATTTACCGATGTGTTAATGCCTTGGAAATCCTAGAAAACAATCATGACCATGGCTTATGGAAAGTCTTCGTCAGCCTTCTTTGGGGTACGTTCGCTGTGTAAATCCATTGTTTTGATTGCTCATTCGTTTCTAGTATCTAGTAATAGTCTAGTTTCAATACTTTCGAATCGACACAGAAATTCTTTCGGATTTTCGTAATACCTATTTAAACACCGTTATGAAGTGTTCACCTGACTTCATTTTTGGTCCATAATAAATAAACGCGGTACCCATCACACTGATAGCTTCCTCATGTCCCAATGTCCGCGTAGGATGTTCTTTACGCGTCCGTTTTAAATGTTTATCGGCTCAACCATCTTTCTTAAACTTCATTTTTTGATTGGCCAGTACTATATCATAGAATTTGTTGACCAGTTTCTCGATAGTAACTCAACCGGGCGTTCCGAGCGCAGAGCGTCACTCGTGCCGATTCGACTACATCGAAAGTCATTAAACCATTTGTGAATCATGAAATATGAAGGAGCAGAATAAGACCATAAGACTATTTCTACTGTTCTTCGTTTTGTGTAATCGTTTCTCTACGAAAAAAGTAGTGTATAATCAACACATGAAATTGGCTTTTTTTCATGATTGTAAAAATATCGAACTAATCTACTTTCGAACTAGAGTCAAAACAAAACTAAATGTCATATCGGTTTGAAATTCACGGAATCTTAATAGAAAAGAATGTACTATTCAGTAATGCAATCACCCTTGCGATCGCACTGCCTTCCGTTGGACTTTTCACTCTATCGTCTTCAGGTCATTTCTAGTTATTCCAGTAGTGAACATAATTTTTCACGGTGATGTGATAGATTGTTCTATGAGTCACCACACCACGAAAATCCTAGATAGCATGACTTTTCCTGTAGATGATATAGTAATAATAATAATTTTATTGTAGTACATTTAACAGTGATCAATATAAAAAGTAACAATATTGCACAATGCACATATAACTGAATAAAGTCACATTCCAATTATTACGGAAAATATCAACTAAACGAGGGTTGCTATTTCTGTATCAGGAATAATGAATAAAAACAAATATTTATCATTGAAAATGGTTTCATTGTTTTTCAAAATATTCTCCGCGATGATCGATACATTTTTGCATATATTTGAACCAATTTTCATAGCACTTTTTCCATTACGATTGAGATATCTCCAAAACGTACATTTTGAACGTATCAACAGCTTCTCCTGGCCTCGAAAATCGTTGACCACGTTGTTTATTCTTCACGAACGGGAACAAAAAGAAATCATTGGGTGCTAAATCAGGACTGCACGGTGGATGATCCATCAATTCGAGTGTTTTGACCGGTCAAATATTGAGTTATTCTGTCCAATGAGTGAGAGTTCGTGTTGTTATGATGAAGAATGATCCTGCGTTGCTGACTGTTTTTTCTTATTTCTTCAAATACCTCTGGCAAACAGGTAGTTGCGTACCATTCAGAATTGACCCTCTCTGCGCTTCTCTAGTGGCACTGCAACTACATTTATCAAAAAAAAACAGGCAACCATTTGCTTCGAAGTGTTTCTTGCGCGAACCACTTTTGTTGCGTTTGGATCATTTTGAAAGACCCATACAGTCGACTGCTGTTTACTTTCGGACTCATACGCATAGAGCCAAGATTCGTCATCTGGGTAAATGTTATACACGGCTTTTGACGAACCACTATCGTATTTTTTTGAGCATTTCGTTGCACCGATCGACACGAGCCTTTTTTTGAGCGATTGTCAAATTATGCGGAATCCAACGCACATAAATATTTTTCACTGCTAAATGTTTATGTAAAAATCTTATGTATGCTTGTCATACTAATTAATACCCAGGGATGCCTCAGTCTCACGGTATGTTACATTACGATCTTGTTTTATTAGTTCGCACACAGTATCAATGTTTTCTGGCACAACAACCGATTTTGAATGAGCTTCAAGTTTGTCCGTGAACGAACAATGGCCGCGATTGAATTCACTAAACCAGTGATATATAGTGGTTTTAGATGTCTAAAAGTCGAATTGCTTTGATCGATGCACTGTTGTTGAGATAATCCACGTCGAAATAGTGATAAATCATCGCACAAAAATTCTCACGAGTTAATTACATTTTTTATCTGAGATGAAATTTTCAAGTTACTAAACAACACAAATAGCGTTCGTATGACAAAACGATGACACTTTACTACGTATATGTCAGATGGCAACCAGCAACACCATTGTTGCCAATTCCGGATACATAAATAGCAACCCTTCTATGATGACTATAATTCAGCTTTGAGCATAAAAAATTACTCAACATTGATTAGTATCGCTCAGCATACAAGAAGAACTAGAGCATAGTAATCTTCGATGCCTCGGTTCGGGGATTCACTCATTTAGTGTAAGTAAGGGCTTATGAGCTAACTTAAATCTGATAAAATATATAGGTATAGAGAAAAAACGGCTCAGAGATTCAATTTGCCTAAAATTCAGACCAAAAAGTGACTTTGTGGGAGAATATATTCTTTATGAATAATGAACGACAAATTTGCTTATTATCGAATCCATCCATTATAAAATGAGCATCTCTAAAGCAAATTTTCCTCGGAAACAATGGATCTGCTTTTCGTTGTTTAATAATACAATTTGCGAAGTTGCAAAGGGTCTCTTTTTTTTGTCGATTCTTGGGATAATTCAGTGTTGTACGCATCTAAATATAAATTCAAAATACGTGGTATACAAAATCATTCGTAAAGAGAGTTAGTATTTGCCAAATTCGTTTGGATGGCTTGACATTGATGTTATTATTTCATTTTCAACTCTCACTTACGAGAATAAAGTGAAAAGTTGGATAATTATCCGATAGATGGCTGTGCGGTCGCAAAAGTTATTGACATTTTTGAGTAAGTAACATCCTTTTTACTAACGCTCCATGAATTTCCAGCCCATATAACCATTTTTTTTCAATCTTCGAAAGCAGACAAGCTTTTTTTTTTGCTGTCATGGAAAAAAGTTAATTTCGTTTTTGATCAAGCCCTACTTTTTGCGTAAAAAAATAATCGTGCAAAATGAAGACAAGTTGAAAGTATTATGGGGATTCTACTCCGTTCACATTTCATGGTTCAAAATTTGTTTACTGAGTTTCTATAGAGGAAATGCTCAATAAAATCCGTGATATTGTGTTGGCGATCGCAAAGTAAAGGTTAGATAGATTGTTGAGATGATAAGCATTGGGCGAAAGCGTACGGAACATCTTACACGAACATTTGGGCATGATTAATAAGCTATCAATGCGATGTTTACTCATGGCATTGTTTTCTGGGATTGGCAAAATATTCTAATTATTGACTATTTGAAAAAGGGAAGCACGATCACGGGAGAGTTATGCAGCATTATTGGTCAAATATGACAAAATGACTTCGCTTCATCCCTTTCAAGTGGTGTTGTATCGATGCTTTTCAGTAAATGTTTATCAAACAGAAAAATTGTATATAAGGGATGGGAAGGGAAATTGTATATATTTTATCTATGGCATGAATGATCCAATGATTAATAAAATGACGTTCACCACTATAGTCCATGGTTTCCTGGAAATAGTGCTGAAGTGTAAATGGGATTGGTTTTCTATTTATTTGAAACAATTTCTTAAACCAGTTTTTCTTTAGACACGATAATTATTCACTTATTTGTGGTGTCGGGTTGTTTTAATGTCAGTTTGGTTTTTTTTGTTGTCATTCCTCTAATAACTTTACACCATCCGGAATGTTCTTATTTCATCTAAATCTGATTGACTAGATAGATTAGTAAGTTCTCGGGTAGAACCGTGATTTGTAAAATTTCGACGTTTCGGCTTCCACTTTGAAGCAATTTTCAAGAGAATCTAATTGATTTACTCCGAGGCCTCAATCTGCCTACTCCCCATAGTTCACAACTAGAAAAGTTTGTGAACTCCCCTTTTCTAGTTGCGAACTCTGGGGTTGTTATATATTATCAACTAATAACTTTGTAAATTACTCATTTACTACAAAATATATTTGAATATGAGATGAATAAAATATAAAATTTAAAATTTTATGTTGATTTGTGCTTAATATTAACTCTACTTACTTATATTAACTACTTACTCTTAAAGGCTTTTATCTTTCCTAAATTATTCTTAATATATATATTTTTGATAACTTGAAATCAAGGTTTTCACATCTATATTTAATCAAATGCGTCTAACCTAAGCCTAGTACACATTGAGGAATTTTGTTGCGAAACATTGTATAGAAACTGTTAAAAAATATTTAGGGACTGTTCAGAAACAGTCATTGCATTGCACAAAGTTGCATTGTATGGGGGAAATATTTACGAAACAGTTCCGAGACGTGCTTCTGGTTTTTCGCCGAAATGGAAAACGCGTGGAAAAAGTGTGGTGTTGAGAACACTTCGTAAAGTTAACGCTCTCAAACAAGTGTGGGCCATGTTGAGTACTGAGACATTGAAGTTATACATTACACTTGCAAATTAAGTGATTTTGGGATTAAGTGATTTTCAAAATCAATTGTGGATATCTTCAAGAAACTTCAGAAACCCGAATCGTCTTCCAGCTTTAATTCACCCAAAAGATTTTTTTGTGGAGATATTTCCGGTAATCAAAAGTTTTCTTGCTTATCATCTTATTTTTTTTCTTTTATTTTCTTTGTCAATCACGAGAAATGTACCTATGGCCGCAGCAACTACTGCTTGCGATGACATATTAAGGCTAGTTGAGTTGAAAGCCTTTTGGACGCGTTGGAACGTTCACTGTTCCGAAACTTGTACAGGGACATTGTTTCGAAAAATTGTCCAGAAACATTGTTACCACAACAAAGTTCGTCAGTGTGTACTAACCATTTCCAATACCGAAAGGATAACTTCATAAATGTTGCTTAGTTGATTTGCTTCGATAACAATTGGATTTAAATTATAATAATTCAGAAGTGCAAAAATGCACTGTTATAATTTTGCGTTTCCGATTTTCAAAGGAATTTTACCAAGGTTATCTGTCAGTTACTGAATGTTGACCTACTTTTCGGATGAGAATGGAGTGAACAAAATTTTAAAATATTTCTTTTGGGTAGTCAATACTACAAGGGTAGTTCCATAGGTACCCGAGCTAACAAAGAAAACAATAAATTTGGGAAAACAATTATTTTTCTCTACATAGTCTTCTTTTGGCTCGATACACTTTTCCTAGCGATGTTCAGTAGTTTCGAATCTCTGTTTATAGTTAGAATCGTCGACCTCCTCAAAATAACCATCAACCGCAGACTCCATTGTTGGCTAATCTTTTATCACCAAGCCATTTTTTCAAGTTTGGAAACAGAAAATAATCCGAAGGGGCTAAACCTGGCGAATAGGGTGCGTGAGGAAGCAATTCGAACTTTACTCATTGATTTTGACCATCGCGATAACGGATGTGTGAGCTAATGAATTGTCTTGATGAAACTAAACTTTCTTTTTCCCCAAATGCAGCCATTTATTCTTGATTTCATCAGTGATTTCATTCAAAAACTGAGTACATGACCTTGCCTGCAGACGGAACTGTCTTCGCCTTCTTTAGAGCTGATTCTCCCCTTTCAGTTTGTTCTTTCGACTCAGGAGTGAAATAATGAACCCATGTTTCATCCATGGTTATGAATAAACGCAAAAACTCAGCTTTATTCCTGCGAAACTTCGCCAAACACTCGAATGAAATATCCTCACGACGCTGTTTTTGTTCCTTTATGAGTAATTGCGGCACCCATCTTGCGCACATCTTTTCCATGTTCAAATTTTCAGTCAATGTGCGATGTACAGCACTTTTTGAAATGCCTACCATATCTGCTAGCTCGCGTACTTTTAGTCGACGGTCATCCAATACCACTTTGTGAATTTTCTTCACCATTTCTCGCGTGGTCACTCATTTGGCCGACCACTGCGATGTTCGTCTTGGCAACTCGTACGCCCTCGTTTAAACTCTGCCGCCCAATATTTTATTGTTGTAAACGAATAAGCAGACTCCCTTAGAGTAGAATTTAACTCAGTTTTGATATCGGCTGGACTGAGACCTTGTATGTAGTATTGTATCACATAACGATGGCCAATTTTTTCCATGTTTACAAATTCACTGAGAGCGTTCACTATTAATGGCTGCCAAACAAATACTAAATAACGTAGTAGCGTAGTAGCGTCGTCAAATTTCAAACTTAAGCTTTATAAGATTGGTACTTGCTACCATAGTTATTATTTTCAAAACAACAACCGCTATCTATACGTCAGGTCGGGTACTTCTGGAACTACCCTCGTATACCGTTTTCGGAGGGGCTTAAATACAATTAACTGTTAAGTAGTTTAGTATGTCCGGTTAGAGTGAAATGTAGCCTTTCGATAATTCCATTCGATTGAGGGTGGTTCGGTAAACAGAAATTAATTTTTATTTTGTGTAGCTGAAGACGTTCGGTAACGATAGAGTTCTAAATTCGAGTCCGATATCTACAATCATTTGCGTTAGAATGCCACCATGATGCGAAAAGTAAAATATAAAATATATAGATGTAGATAAGAGTGATTATTATTCATAGGCTTGAGCATATTTGGAAAAGCTGTCTATGATGGTTAATTTTTTTTAATGTGTATGTGCCTAGATGAATAATTTCGAATGGTCTCGAAGCAGAAGATTATATTCATTTTGATTTTTACTGAATTCCACTACTTAACTTAGTTGACATTTCACACTTTTTTATATAACTTTGAATACAAGCTTTTATATTCGTTTCTGAGTTTCTTCTATACCTCGATGGTTCGTTTTTCCTTCGTGCTAATTTCTTCGATATATATCTTGTTAGTGACATCTAACAGTTCAATTAAACATCTTTTGAATTTAATTGATGGCCAGTTGAAGTTCTTTTTGATTATCTATACACAGAGGTAAAAAAAAGTAGATATTCTTTTTTCATTATGAAAAAACAGTAGCATTATAAAGTCACAATAAGGATGACATACAAATTGCAATTGAGTAGGATCTCTTAAATGCTCAAATTACCGGCCTTTAGTACTTACACATTCCTGCAATCTAGTTTCTATACTCCAGCACGTTTTGGCACAGAGATTTTTATTGTTATCAATTTACTGACATGCTTCTCTTATGAATTGACTCATGTCATCAACATTGCGTGGTTTTTCTGAAAAAACGCGAATACGTGAATCTTTGATAACACTCCAAAAGAAAAAGTCCATTGGGGTGAGTCTGGTGATTGTGGTGGCCATTCAACTGGCTCTCGTTGATCTGTCCACTTTTTGGGTAATTCTTTGTCAAGAAACTCACGCATTGTTACAGCTTAGTAACATGGAGGTATGTGGAGGGAGGAGCTCCATTTGGTTGTAAATAGAAGTCTTCATTATTATGCTGTAACCGTAATTGTGGAATAACAGTGTCCTTTAGCATGTTAAGATACAAGTCGTGGGTAGAATTTTATATAACTCTTATAACTCTATACCTACTTTTGCATACCCCTGTATATTCATATCTTCAAGATAGATATAATATTGTTTATTAGGTAGCACATATTCTTTGATAAAATTGAGGATCCTTTGTTCGAAGTTGTTTTCAGATAATTGTGTTATTATTCTGCTTTTCTGTCCAAACAGTATACACAGTGCGTCCATTAAGTATCAGTACTGGTCCGGAAAAACGTGATTAAAACGAAATACCTTCCATTAAAATTAGTTGTTTAAACTCTAATACTGCTTTTCGTAATTTTAAATTATATAGTGAAATCTAAATAGGAACAATTTTAATTAAATGTTCTTTGGTAGATTGAAGATTTTGAAAGTTTGAATTTCGGCGCTACTGTGGCTATATACAGTATATCGTAAAAATTACGGAACTTTTTAAATTTAAAGAAAACTACTAGCGACATCTGTTGAAATAATATATAATCTGAAAACTGTATATCTCCTCTATAAAACGAGACCGCCATTATTAGAATCGATCAACGGATTGTCAATGATTCACATAATTTTGACAAAGGATTTAAACAAATGAAAAGTTTATGCTCGATTTCTCGAAGGTCTGTATAGCTGTTCGTGATTTTTGGGAAAGGAACAAGTCTGTGTGCTTCAATATCCTGCGTATTCGCCTTATTTATCTCCGTGTGATTATTTCCTGAAACTGGCCACGAAAGGAATGTTTTATGACAATGTTACATAGTCCAATAAGACGCGACGAGAGTAATTGAGGCGATTCTGAAAAACAACAAAAAAATCTATGCTAGCATTGGTTGAACGTACCCGGCGGTGTATTGATGCAGAAGGGATGTATTTTGAATAAAACGAAATAATTTTGCAAAATAACAATTTTTTTTTTATTTTAAAAGTTCCAATATTTTTCCGAAATACTGTGTAATGGACGGATCATCGTTTATACTTGTTCGGGAAAAGCTATATGTTCGTACAAAATAAAAATAGTTGCTCGTCATTAAGCACGTGCGTTTAGCGAATCATTTTTACAATTTAAACTTTAATAATAATTAAAAAAATCAACTTTAAATTAAATACAAATTATAAAGTAAACAAACAAAATTATAATAAATGTTGAAAGTTTTGCAAGTGTCGTCGATTTAGTACCTATAGATAGATTCAACTCATGTAAAATGCTTCGTTCAAAAACCATCGACAACATTTTTTAATATTTGAATGGTTATTAAAATAAAAAGATTATATAATTACCAATGACATTTATTGATATATAATATACAAGTACTAAACAGAAAAACAATGAAATATCTGCATGCACTTATTTTCATTAATCAGAATCTGAGAAGTATTGGCTGGAATCACTGCTATCATCTGCAGTATTTATAATTAAGGGAAGAACTTCTTTTCGATCCAGTATATATTCTGTCATACCATTCCATTATTTAATTTGCTGTCTGCTGATTGATTGTATTATTCCATATCTCAGGAGTAACAGTGTGAAGGGCCCTAAACATGTGGCGGTTTATACAGTCTTGCTGCGTATTACCGTTTCTACCCATGTGATTATTATAGTAAATTTTTACAATTCGCCATATAAGTTCAATTGGATTGAAAATGCAGTGGTATGAGGGAATACGTAAAACTTTGTGCCTATATTCTTCCGCTAAATTAAATATTTTCTTGCTGGTTTATTTCTGAAAAGTATCCACTTAGGAAATATATCAAAATAATAAATTTGGTTGTGTTACATACTCTGCTACAATTCTTAATAGTTCAGTTTTAAGCATTTCGATTTAAAATGCTATAATATTATTAGTTAACCAATCTTGAATGCCAGCTTTAGTCCATGAGTTGTTTGCTATCTTGTATAATAACATGTTATAATACGGAGCATTTCCACAAAAATTAAAGATGGATCACTTAAGTTTAAGTTTTAATAAGTTAAGTTTTAATAATTGGTTTTCAAACCATTTCAAGGAATTTTCCTGATTCATTTTACCATGGTAATCAGTAAGCTCTTTTTTTTACGAAAATGTGGTCTCTGCACCCTCAATAAATCCAACTTCACTGCCAGCATGAAGTATGATGTATCTAAAATAAAAGTTTTCAATCAACACTTTCCATATTTTTTGCATATTTATGTAATTTACCTTGTATCATCACTTTGGTGGTATTTACACTCCTCTTATTATTATTGCCATGAATGACTTACAGTACCATTTTGAAAAATCGAGGTTTCATCTAAGAACACAATTTTGTACAAGGCTTTTTTTCTTTCCTTCATATAACCTCTCAAAAAATCTATATATTTTAGGGCAACATTGGGAAGTTCCATAATGACAGGGCAACATTGAGAAGTTGCACAATGACATGTGGCATCCGTCAAACAGTTGTTTCTCTTTTAATTGCTTATGTAAGGAACTGAAAGTTACATGCTGCCTTGAAAATGAAAATTAAACTGTGAGTGCCTACGCGTAAAGTACATTTGGGTATAAGAACAGTATTTTCTGCAATTCTTAGGTTACGACTACTTACTATGTTTATACATGATATAATTAGTGTTACGAATAGAACTTGTATCCAAAGCTGCAGTATTGTAAACCTTTTTAGTAAAGCCTTCTAGACGATTTTAAAACTTCATTGTTTTTCGCTTTTTGTGAAATAGTACTCACCAACAGTGGACATACTCAACGTTAAGGCTGCTGCAACACGCTAAAAAAATATTCTAGTTTCTATAATATATATGACCTAAACTAAACATCCAATTATTAGCAATTAACTTAACATACCTCTCTAATAGCCGCAAATTTTAACAATGGACCATTATTAGGTTTGTTCTAGCAAATATTTCAAACGGTTTCAAATCGTCCGGAGTTTGGGCAGGCGAATGTATGCGAATGTTTCAGTCATCTGCACAAACTCCGGACGGTTTGGAACCCTTTGAAACCGTTTGAAATATTCGATAGAACAAACATATTGTCTTGTTCTTGTTCAAAATAGTGTATCAGATGTTACAAACTCTTAACAGGCGCGACTCTGACAATTATAACACTTTGGTAATTATTAAAAAACAGTTTTCAATCGTAAGGTAAAAACATGAAAGTAAAGGTTCATATACAAATGGGATAACCTCCAAACGTGTCAATAAATATCAATAAGAAAATTTTGAAACTCGACAACGTCGCATATGCGGCCAACCGAATCCTGCTCAAAAATTTGAAATTTATTGTACATTCCACTTGATTATTTTATTATTTAATTTATGTAGTGGTATTTCTGCTGTTCTTCAATAGCGTCATCGATGACATACTCAACGTTAAGGCTGCTGCAACACGCTAAAAAAATATTCTAGTTTCTATAATATATATCACCTAAACTAAACATATCCAATTATTAGCAATTAACTTAACATACCTCTCTAATAGCCGCAAATGATAACAATGGACCATTATTAGGTTTGTTCTAGCAAAGATTTCAAACGGTTTCAAATCGTCCGGAGTTTGGGCAGGCGAATGTATGCGAATGTTTCAGTCATCTGCACAAACTCCGGACGGTTTGGAACCCTTTGAAACCGTTTGAAATATTCGATAGAACAAACATATTGTCTTGTTCTTGTTCAAAATAGTGTATCAGATGTTACAAACTCTTAACAGGCGCGACTCTGACAATTATAACACTTTGGTAATTATTAAAAAACAGTTTTCAATCGTAAGGTAAAAACATGAAAGTAAAGGTTCATATACAAATGGGATAACCTCCAAACGTGTCAATAAATATCAATAAGAAAATTTTGAAACTCGACAACGTCGCATATGCGGCCAACCGAATCCTGCTCAAAAATTTGAAATTTATTGTACATTCCACTTGATTATTTTATTATTTAATTTATGTAGTGGTATTTCTGCTGTTCTTCAATAGCGTCATCGATGACGTGTAACTGTTTTAGTTAGGGCCTGTTTAGTTTTAGTTAGGGCCTGCCCATCGCCATTTCAACTGTTTTTTATATATATATATATATATATATATATATATATATATATATATATATATATATATATATATATATATATATATATATGAATATATAGATATAATATATATTATATATATATATATAATATATATATATCATATATATATATATATATATATATATATATATATATATATTTATATATATTAATATATATATATATATATATATATACTAATATATATATATATATATATATATATATATATATATATATATATATATATATATATATATATATATATACATATATACATAGATGTATTAAACATTCTTAGGAGAACTTTTATTTAATACATCTATGTATATATAGATATATATGTATATATGTATGTATATATATATATATATATATATATATATATATATATATATATATATATATATATATATATATATATATATCTATATATACATATATACATAGATGTATTAAACATTCTAGGAGAACTTTGAGAACCCTTGGGTACAACTATCCGTTGTATGATTCACAAAGATATTCCCACAGCGATTCAATAGGTTATTCAAGACAAGAGAAATTTAATGAGTTATTTCCAAAATTTCGCAAAACCTGTACCAAAATTTGCTTGTCTAACATTTAATCGTAGACATATGCCACCTAAAAAATGCATTGCCACCTATTTTTAATCGTTTTTAATAATAAACGTAACTCACAAGATCAATTTCCAAAATCAACCAAATTTTGTGAATGAATCACCTTTTGTAAATTTTAACAATCACAGGCCACAAAACATGTTTCAAAATAAGTCACCATTTCCATCTCAACCGATAACCCATAAGAGCGAATTTTAAAAGAATACCACAAATATTCTATACAAATTGTCAAGTTTTTAAAACACCAAATCAAGTCAATGTCTTTAAACCTGACCCTAACAAACCATTACCTATATCAATGAGCAAATCCACTTGTCGTTCATCGACCTATAATAAACGTGGCCCGTCATTCTCAGAGCCAAATAAAATCATTGTCGTGAAAGGATTATTTATCATCCAGTTGAATTAGGAAAAATAACAGCAATTCGCAGAATTTTATTGATAATGAATAATATCATTGCGATCCATAAGAATTTGAATCTGAGCAATATCTTGACGCAAAAAAAAAATTCGAACATTTTGAATCCAGTCAAGACAAACATTTCAATATATCAAGACAAGATCCCAAAACCTATCCAAAACAAATTATTTCCGTAAATTTTAATCATTCCATTGAATTACCATATATATCAGCCTGTACAAAACTAAAACAGTTACACGTCATCGATGACGCTATTGAAGAACAGCAGAAATACCACTACATAAATTAAATAATAAAATAATCAAGTGGAATGTACAATAAATTTCAAATTTTTGAGCAGGATTCGGTTGGCAGCATATGCGACGTTGTCGAGTTTCAAAATTTTCTTATTGATATTTATTGACACGTTTGGAGGTTATCCCATTTGTATATGAACCTTTACTTTCAGGTTTTTACCTTACGATTGAAAACTGTTTTTTAATAATTACCAAAGTGTTTATAATTGTCAGAGTCGCGCCTGTCAAGAGTTTGTAACATCTGATACACTATTTTGAACAAGAACAAGACAATAGGTTTGTTCTAGCGAATATTTCAAACGGTTTCAAAGGGTTCCAAACCGTCCGGAGTTTGTGCAGATGACTGAAACATTCGCATACATTCGCCTGCCCCAAACTCCGGACGATTTGAAACCGTTTGAAATATTTGCTAGAACAAAACCTAATAATGGTCCATTGTTAAAATTTGCGGCTATTAGAGAGGTATGTTAAGTTAATTGCTAATAATTGGATGTTTAGTTTAGGTCATATATATTATAGAAACTAGAATATTTTTTTAGCGTGTTGCAGCAGCCTTAACGTTGAGTATGTCCACTGTTGGTGAGTA
>JARFXV010000171.1:0-19903 GCA_031761425.1 Cosmopolites sordidus | reverse complement strand
TTGTACGCATATCTTTTGCCGTGTACTTTGGACATTATATTCTTATCATAGTAGTATCTGTAAAATAAGAATATCGATAATAATATTAATAGTCTTTATCAGTGGCGGTTGGTCCACCTAAAAAATTAAAAAATGAAAGAAAAATTTGATGTCTGACAGTTACACTCATATTTCTACACAGCAAAGTGTGAGTGATACAACAATACAAAGTGTGTGTGATAAATGTAACATTTTTGATTGCGACGCATTACCCTATCCCCATTCCAAGTTTTGGTTATTCGTGCCCCACATGTTTTTTTGCCCCCACGAACCGCCGCTTTCTTTCAGTCTTTATATAGAACTTAGCTATGATATTGATTTATAATATATATTAGGTTGATGCAAAATCCCGTCCAGGTTTTGGAGCTAGGTGGTATTAGAGGAAGTATGTACAAAATACGGTTTTTGTTTTTGTACCATAAAAGTTTTATTTTTAACTAGCTGTACCCGGCCACGCGTTCTTGTGGTTAAGTCTGGTTTGGTTTGGTTTTGCTTGGTTTGGTTTGGTTGTCAAGAAGCACTCTGTCCGGCATGAGCAATGTTTAGTATTGCGTGTATTGCTGTTACGTTCAAAAGATGGCGCCTCCATTGCCATAAAATATTTAGTATAGCGTGTGTTGCTTTTACGTCCAACAGATGGCGTTGTTTTCAAAATAACATATTTTTACCTGTCACAGGTGTGCCATTTATATAATAGGCATATAAAAACACGCGCGTATTCAAATGCAACGTTGTGTCAAAATTTGAAAGCAATCGATGAAGAACTTTGGGAGATTTAATATTTACATTTTTATTTATATAGAAGATATAATTCTGGTTTTTCCTTATAATCATTTTTGGTTTATCATCTGCTATAATCGTCAGTCTTGAAATAAAATTTTAACAAAAAAATTAAATGTAAACGTTTCAATTTTTTGACGAAAAACCATTTTGTTCATACTCTATGGGCATAATAGCGTGGAATGTTATGGAATAGCACATGTTATGAACTTAATGGTATACATATTTATGGACATAATGAAACACGTAATTATTTATTGCTATTGGACGCACAGTTCAGATACAAATTTGTTTGATTTCATTGGCAAGTCCGCACATGATGCGTGTGCCCATCGAAAACATAGCATGCATCGCAGCCAGTCTGCACCAGGCTTAGACCGTGAAAACAGGTCATTATAGTATATGCACGGGCAATCTTCTTCGTCTTTTGGTCTATTAATTGCATAAACTTCATTGACTGTGTCATCTTCATCCTCAAAAAGAGCTTTAGTTACTTCGCGTTTTGTTTCTTCAGTGGGATTTTTAATTGACTGACGATCTTTAATTTCTTCCATATTACGAGTTGAAGTCAATAGAAAGAAATAATTACGATTCTTAGGTTTTCTTTTTCCTTCACCGCTAACAAACTTTCCTTTAAGGAGAGGCGTTAGAGTTTCTAACAGAACAGGCAAAGAATCTCGAAAAGTGCTACGTGTTTCGTGACTGGTGCTGGTCGCTGTTGAAGTTTTAGCAGGCATTCGACTTTCCATGGAAGCATAATTGAAAACCCATTGGTTTTCAATTATGCCAGATAATTCTGGAGTAGTACTTTGAGTAGGCTGGGTGGTTTAATTTTGAGTGTCCGGATTAGAATATCAATATTAATAGGCTAGAGACCTGTGATTCTAAACCCATTAGATCCGTTCTGTACACTTGCAGTTTTTCCATAAGCTTGATTGAATAGACTTCTAATCTGTAAGTATGTCATCTCACGACCTGGGTGAGCTTTGAGTGACTTCAATATTTCTATTGAGTAGGCTGCATTCGGTGAGTGCAGTGTGACGGAAGACACAAAATAGCTATGTTATTATCTTTGGCTTGCGTGACCATCAACGATAAGCAGCGCTTTTTCTTCCACATTGGACTTCGCATATGATTGAACATTTTCAATCATTATGTAGCCATTTAACAAAGACGTCAGCAGTCATCCATCCAGATTCCTGAGCGATTTTCAATATATTTTATTTTATTTTCTTTCACAGCTTTAATGGCTTCTTCCATTGATATTTGGCTCGATGATTACCGATCCATCTTCCTTTTGTAGTCCCGAGGCATGTGCAAGCAATCTGAAATTAAATATAACATGTATTACATGTTATATGTGATTTGCCCATGTCATTTTGTCCACACAGTATTATATTGTGTTTTCTGTTTTTGTCTAAAACCCTCTAATTTGTTTTAAAAATGACATGCTATTATTTGATCATTTAAGTAAATCATAAAAAGAAGTCCAGTAAGAACAAAACTTTTGTAAGACGCAAAGAAGTTCTCATCTGTAACACATCGACGACTTAGCGGGCGGCGGAGTGAGTTTGGCAGGTTTGTAGGTATCGCTTTAGGCACTTTTTGGGTAAGAAAGCAATGCGCTAAAGCCGAATATTGCCATCAATAAAGCCAACGAAATATTGGCGCTAATTAAAAGTGACCGACATACAACAGCTTGAGAGATCGGATAATTAGAATCAACCAGTTAACACTGTCAAGACGATTACTTCAATTTGGAATGATTAGCAAGGCGGATGTACAGGTGCCGCATGGCTGAAAAACTTGATAGATCAAATTTCTTCTGGCGATTCTCTGTTGAAGCGTCCATTTTTAGGTTACAGACGATAAAAAATAGGTTGTGTATAATAATGTTAAGCATAAGAGATCATGGTATAAACGCGAAGATGCTCCTTCAACCAGTGCAAAAGCCACTTTACATTCGAAGAAGGTTATGCTATGCATTTGGTGGGAGAGGTGGGCTTTATTATGAGCTGTTACCTGAAAATCAGACTATTAACTCAAAGAAATACTGTTTACAACTAGGTGATTTAAAGCGAACATGAATTGGCCAAGATAGGGTATTGCATTCCATCGAGAAAATGCTAAACTATACGTGGCTTTAGCCACCCGACACTAACTTTTACAATTTGCCTGGGATGTTTGGTTGAATCCACCTCACTTTCCTGACCTTGCGACCTCCGATTACCATTTATTTAGAACAATTGTCAACAGCTTAAATGGTAAAAACTATACTTGAAAAATTGAAAAATCAAACCCCAGAAGTTTTATGAGCGAAGTATTGTGCAGCTACCGGAGAGATGGAGAAAGGTCATCGGACAAAACAGTACCTACTAATAGTCAGTTCGACATCGACGAACTGAAGAAAAAAACGTCTTCGAGAGTATTGAGAGGGGTCCGAGGAGGTACTCGAAAAAAATAAAATAAAATGCCACCACCGATGGATATCTGCAGGCAGGTTTTCTCAGCTTATTTCGGCTTTCTCTTGAATAACATCGGTTGCTGGATCTAAAGTTGATGTTATAATAAGAACGCACGATGTGCATTTTAAATAAAACACAGTTTTCTGTAACCATGTATTGAAACATTTATTGATTTATAATATAGACATTTGAAAATTATGTACGGAACAACACATCCAGTAAATAGCCGTCACGGCTTTGGCGGCACATGCGTACTCTTCTAGCGAAATTTTCAATAACGGTTTTGCATAAATGTGGCGTTATTTCGTTGATACAGCGTTCAATTTCGGCCGTCAATGCTTGGGTGATCGTGGGCTTGTTGGCATAAATCTAAGACTTTAGAAAATCCCACAACAAATAGTCCATAGGTGTTAAGTAGCAAAATGGTGGTGACCAATTGTGATCACCAAAACGGGAGATGCCTAGGAAACGACTCGTGTAAGACCGTCAGTGTTTCACGGGCGGTATGACAAGTGTGCAATAATCCAATTGGTGAACTCTCTTCGCAGTGCATATGATGAAGAGTAGCTGTTGAAGTGTCCAATTCTTGTGTACGATGACAAATGGAGGACTTGGACTCTCCACCACACTGTCACGAACTGCCGTGATGTTTTTTTCTGAACGACCACTACGAGCTCGTGTCGAGGGTTTCACATCAATAATTGAACCAGAGCTTTTGAATTTTTCGAATATTTTTTTCATAAGTTGATAAATTTGGAACATTATTTCTACCGAAAATCGGACGCACTTTACGAATCTTTCGCTATTTTGATACTAATTTTTAACAATAAGGACGGGTTGCTGACTCTTGTAGCGCTCCTGTTTATTAACTCCTATCTGCCTCTTATCGATCTCTTACAATTCTTGACCTATCGAATCATAACAGCCAAAATGGCGCACAATTCAAACTTGCGCTATTATTGTAACACCCTTTATAAAATCCTTCTCTTTGGGAAAAAATAAATAAATAATGAAGATAATCTGGTAAATAGTGATAAAAGTAATGGATAATAGTGATAAAAGTAATGAAGTAATGGAGTAAAACATGGATGGCATATTTTAGACAGCTGAAGCTTCCTAAGTATGATCGGCAAATTAGATAAACTTATTTGATTGAGACAACACCTCCCTATGTTTATTTGCCTTATAGAAGGGGAGTATTGCGAAGCAGTTGATCTACTCTGCAGCAAAAACAGAAGGGAAGAGGAACAAGAGAACAGGAAGGAAGAGAAGAAAATGGTTTTAAAGTCATAACAGTCACCTTATCCCATCTACCAGAAATAGTTGGCTTGGCTAGTTTGGAGGGTGTGCTAACGAAAACAGATTCTACATTAATTAAATGTGAGTGCTTGTCGGTAGATGGAGCTAGGCGACGTGGCTCACTCTGCTTGCCGTACATGGTGAAATATGAACTTACTTAAGCTTGCCATCTATAATCAAGATCACGGAATGAGCCATCCTATAAAGACTAACGAAGGTGATGCAGTCGAAAAAATGTTCTGTCACCAAAATGCAAAGTGGGAAACCGGATTTCTTAAACAAGAGACCTGGAGGTAGGAGTCTCGCAAAGACCAGATAAATTGTACAGTATCTACACAAGTGACATACCCAGGAGCAACTATATTCTTATTATACCGTTATTATTGCCAGATCCGCTTAACCGAGCTTGCCTCAACGTTAATCCATCTGAGTGAGTGACACTAGACAACCTCAATTTTGCTCGTTAGTTCTTTGCTCCCGCTGTTTTCCTACGAATGGCGTTAGCGGTAAGTAGACGTCGAACTAAATACATCATAGACGGCAAGCAATACCTGTGGGTATGTTGTAAAAATGACCCCATAGCACAAGTAGTTAATTTGTGTTTACCTCATAAAGTAATTCGGGATTAAAAATGTCAGTTTATGAGTCAAATTCTCGTCATTTGCGGGAGGTGTGCATTTTTTTCTTTAATATGACTCACCGAATGCTCTCAGATACTTATAGTGAGGACGATATGAGTTAAAGCACGTGTCGTGAGTTGTTTCAATGCTTCAAGAGCGGTGATTTACAAGTCGAAAATCGGCATAGCGGTGGAGAGCGAAAGTTTTTGAAGATAAAGAATTAGAGAGATGGGAGAAAGTAGTGGCCAACGATGGACAATACTTTGAGTCATAAATGTACAACCAGTTTTTTATAATAAAGTCTTGAATTTAAAAAAAAAACGGCGGGAGCAAAGCTGTATACCTTTTAAAACAATATTATTCGTTAATTTTAGCAATTAGAAATGCTGTAATTTAATTTATACAAAAACCTCTTTGTCTTGTAAATTAGTTGTTTGTTTGGTCCAGCAACAACACTCAGCCACAAACTTACCTTAGGGCTCTACTGAGCTTGTCGTAGTTCATGTTGGGTTTCGACTTCCGCTCGCCCCATCGTCTCGCCATCGTCGGCTGCGGCAGCGGCGGCAGCTGCTGTCAAAAGAACAAATAAGAATTTAACATAATATCAGTAAATTATAATTATTTATTGATATAGCCATTATATTACAAAAAATAACACTAATGTAACTATATGTTACTGAAACCGTAAATGATAACAATTAACATCCCCAATGGCATCTTACAACCTTAATTTTAACAAACATTGAATGTAAATGATAGACGATCTGGTAATTGTGAAATTATCTGAAAATGTGGTTTGGTATAAAGAATTTTCCAATAAGAACTTTGAAACATAATAGCAGCATCACTTTTTGGAATGTAAATGTCATTCATAGACTGCTGTGTCACCCATAGACTTTAGTACATTATATCAACTCGCCATGTAAAGATGCACGATTCAACAACGCGTGGAAATTGGAAGTGTTTTAATATCTTCCGACGAAAAGCACTTCGAATTTTGCTTGCCAGGTAGAAAAGGAAAGGTTTTTTGCATTGAGTTGTGACAGATAATGAAAAGTGAATTTATTTTGATAATCCAAGGCACAAAAATCATGGGTAGACCCAGGTCAACCCATCAATTCAATATTACAACCAGTGCGCAATATACATGGAAAGAACTTTGCTGTGTATTTGGTGGGATAGTAGGGAAACTGCGTACTACGATCTGCTGAAACCTGGTGAAACGATTACGGGCCATCGATACCGACAGTTGATTAAACTGAACTGAGCATTGAAGGAAAAACGACTAGAATACGCCTCAAGACATGATAATGTTTCAACATGACAATGCTCAGCCTATGTTGTAAAATGTATAAAAAACCATTTCGAAAACGTTAAATGGGACGTCCTATCTCACCCGCCGTATTCACCGGACTTAGCCCCTTCGGACTACCACTTATTTCTATCGATGCAGCATGGATTTTCAGAATAACATTTACATTCTTACAAAGAAGTGCAAACTTGACTTGAAAACATAAGATCTTTTTATACTCAGTATAATGTGAATTGTCCAACTGAAAATAAGAGGTTATCTTAGCTTTGATCTCATCATTTAAGGTGAATTTTCATCCAGCGAGCCATTCTGTAGGTTTAGGAAGAAAAAGTAATCGCTTGAAGCGAAATTCGGTGAATACCGTGGAAGCATTTCGAAGCATAGGTTATGAAGTTTTGCACTAACAAATCGCGATGTGTGAGCAGGAACATTATCGTGATAAAAGAGCACTTTTTTAGCAAAATGTGGATATCATGTATATCATCCAATAATTGGTCCAGTAGTGAAGCATAATACTTTCCGGTGATGGTCCTGCGTTTTGTCAAGTGGTGGGCATCTCACCACGAGAATTCCAGAAAACCGTAGTCATGACTACGCTCCGTTTATGCTTTCTTTGATGTTCGTTCAATTGCTTCCAACTGTTTGGACTGTAACCAGTAATTGTGAAATATTTTTTCTTTGGTCGAAAACGTAGGGAAAGTATTCTTTAAATTAGAGTCTAAGTTTATGTTCGTCGGGGTTAAACCCTCGATAACAAAATACTTTATAATGGGTCGAACTTCAATTTTATCCTTTTTCTAGAAAATATCAAAACGAGTTGGCTTTATTCGATTGTCACAAACTTTTCGAAAGGCGCTCGTAATGTATATTTGAAGAGAGTCAAAGTTAGACATTATCTATGTTTTACCATCAGCCAGATAAGAACGGGGACGGCTAAATTGGCAGATGGTAAAATCAATCGTCATAATTCTCTTGTGAGTGTTTAGAGGGAGCCTCTGTGATCAATTCAATTGGGAGTTGATATTTGATAGATAAACATATAAAATCTTATGAGTGCTGCATACAGTATGACTTCTACACAGGAAAAGAAATGTTAACTAAGACAAATATCCTGGACTTAAGAAAGAAACATTTTTGAGCTTATGATGAGGAAAATCAAATTCGTCTTCAACGAAGTAAAAATTTTTTTTAATAATGCAATCTTCAAATTCAATCAAAAAATGTTTTTCTTTAGTCGACGTATATTTGACGCCTAAATCAAAACTTATATTTTTACTTGAAGATTTGTTATCTGTCTGTCTTATCTATCTGTTTTTCAAGCAAGATCTAAAATTCTTTCATTTTAAGATTAAATGTTTTAATTAGAATATAGCAAACTATTTCGAAACAAGTTGATCTTTTCTTAAATGAATGTAAAAAAAAAACATATTTTGTCTTTTCAATTTAGGAAAGAAATGAGAAAACTGACACGCAGTGAAGACATTAGGATCATCTTTTTTAAGTTTGCTTTTTACACTATAGCTTAATATATTCAGTTTACAAAAATATCTTGTATATACATTCAATGTATAAAATATATTGAACACTATATTTAGATATACTATTACCGTCCGAAAAGTTCTCGACCTGGCAAATAAAACAAAATATTTTTGAGTTTTTTTATTTTTTAACAGCCAGCTTGTAATTCAATACATTTAACACTTTTTAATAATTGATGTTTCGATTAACAATGTCGATTTTTTCGCAAAATTTGGGCGTTTATTTTCATAACAAAATACATTACCTTAACAATCAAAGTATTGGCCATCATTAGCTATTACTTTTTCCCATCTTTCTGTCAAAGTATGGATTCTGCGCAAAATAAGTCCGTGCTGCATCGACAGAAATAAGTAGTAGTCGGAAGGGGTTGGAAATAAGGGAAGTCGGGTGAATACGGCGGATGTGGTAGGACGTTACCATTTTCCAAATAGTTTTTTTTACACATTTTGCAATATGGGGCCGAGCATTGCCATGTTGAAAAATTACTTTATCGTGTCTTGGGGCGTATTCTGGTCATTTTTCCTTCAATTCTCAATTCAATTGTATCAATTGTTGTCGGTATCAGCAGTTCGTAATACAGAGTTCCCCTACTATCCCATCAACTACCTATGAATTTTTTGCGCTTTGGGTTCTCAAAATAGATCCACTTTTCATCATCTGTCACAACTCGGTGTAAAAAACTTTTTCTTTTCTGTATGGCAAGCAATTTTTTAAACTTTTTCGGTTGTCCTGGACGCTTCTTGAATTTTATATCAAAATCACCATTTACGCCATCGTTCACAAATTTTTTGGGCCGTTTTCTTCAAATGAAAGAAGGTTATCAAACTTCCCCGAAAAACGTTTTTTTTTCTGGTACAGAATTCTACATATTAAAAGCTACGAAAAACTATGATTTTTGCACAATGACAAATTAATAATGAACTGGCTTTTGATAGTCTAGGTTTATCCTCCAAAATGCCATAGATGTCATTAGACCATACGTACAAATGTATTAGTAGCGCCATCTCTTAGTAAAATCGACATTTTACACACACATCTTTAATATCAGCATTTCAAATGAATCTTCGTGATTTCTTCAGGTTTAAAAAGAACTAATTGCTGGAGGTCCAATCCAGTGAATACGGGGTAGATCATTGAGTTTTGCTGCAACAACTTGGGACCTGTATGCAGGCGCACGTTTAGCTTGAATGTTACTCTTTAAATGGTTTAGTAGTTAAGCGTAATACTACCCGTTGATGATCCTGCCTTTTGCCAGGTATTTTATGAGTGTATCAAATCACGATAATCCGAGAAATACACGTCGTTTTCTGCAGTTGAAATTATTTTTGTGTTTTTTGGTTTTCGTCGCTAAATGACCTGTTGTCGACGCGACATTAATCTAAACTTCTCTCTCTCTCTCTCTCTTTTTGGTGTACTTTCACCTGCTCCCAGCCAATGTATGAACTGTTATAAAACGTCGAAACATTTCAACAGAATCGCTTTGAAATACTGTTGTGAAGTGTTCATTTGAATGTGTCTTTGGTCGACCGTTAACAAATGTAGTATTATACCACCGGAGCAGAATGTTTTTTCATACCCAAAAAAAATTATATAAGTGATGTATATAGAAATGTAAAACTTATCCAATATGTCAAATGCCTTATCCAATCGCCGTCGCGTCTGATTGATAGTTGTAATATAACTGAAAGAAATGTAATTACTTTAACCAATAAAAAATTATTCAATGTAAAAAAACCCATATTTTGTCTTAAGTAATATATTTTCTTATAAGAAACAGTGCCAGTAATTTCAACTACTATTTTTTCGCAGCATATTTATTTTAATTTAAAGTTCTACTTTCAGTACGAAATGATATAGCGTCAATAAATTATTATTCATTTAATAATTATACTTAAACAAAAAGTAATACTTTTTTATCTCGATCCATCTTTTATTATCTCGATATTTATTATTGTTATTTAAGCAGTTTATTTTCTTTGTCAAAAAATGTATTATTTATAATCAAAAATAATTATTGTTTTGAATCAAGAACAGTCAGTTTGTTGAAATTAAAGACTAGATGTTCATAAACCAAGACATTTTTCTTAACCTAGAGATTCTTTCTCTTCCACCAAGAAAAATTTTCTCTCTGATGGCAAAACGTACTTAGTAGAAAAAATACGTAGTACGTAGAAAAAAATGTTTATTTCAATCAAAACGATTTATATTATTATATATATTATTAGATATATTATATATATTATAGATATTGTCGTTTAATATCAAAGTTCAAATTATTAACACTATTTTTTCACACCAAAACACATTTTAAACGATTCATCTCACATTAAGAAATACTTCATTAATTGTTTTATTAAATTAGCTATCGAGTAGTTTTGATAGAATCCTCTTCAACAAGAAGTAAAATTTATTTTTCGACTTCAGAACTAATTTCTCGCTGACGCCCATATTCTTGAAATTTTGGAACCACGCTACCTATTTCCAAAAATCTGAGAAACTTTGATAAACTATTGCCGATCTAGAAGCGGTCTTTCTGTGTATTGTGGCCCATAAATATGTCTAGCCCCTTTGGAATTTTGGAGAGCTTCTCCGTAAACAGGATGCATATCGTTATATTTGGGCACATTATAAATTTTTTGTTTTAAATCGAACTTAAATGCACGCACTGACTTACACTGAAATAATTTTTGTCACTATTTTGTTTGTTTTTCGTTAAGCAATAACCAATTAATATTTGCCAAATATACTTTTACACATACTTGCTTACAAAGTTGCAATTTTTTTTTGGTCATTTTTAGGTTTTTGTTCCTTGCAAGGAACTTTTTTTTTTAAAGAAGGTGAAGAATTGTTGGTTAAAATTACAAAAGCACCTTCCTTTATACTCTGTATAACATATTTATATAGGGTTATCCATTAAGGGCGCTCGAACTTTAAATATAAATTAAAAAAGTTGTGTATAAGAACATTAATTTTTTTTTATTTGAAACATTTGCTGGGCGTATCCGAGGGATCCAGTTTTCAAAGACTCGACCGCATAAATCGGGCTCGATATCATTGATGGCATTGGTTCTGTCGACTTTTAAGGCATTAATCATCTGAATAAGCATTCGCATAGACCCGTGATTTAGTGTAGCTCCACAAGTAAAAGTCTAATGGCGTTAAATGACACGATCTCGGTAGCCAGTTGACGTCGCCGAAACGCGAGATAACCATGCCGTCGAATTTATTGTGCAGAAGATTCATGTTGCGTGTGATGTGTGGCATGTAGCGTCGTCTTGTTGGAACCACATGTCGTTGACATCCATATCTTCCAATTTAGGCCATAAAAAATTAGTCATCATCGACCTGTACCTCTCGCTGGTGACACTTATGGTGGCGCCAGCTTCATTTTAGAGGAAGTACGATACCAAAATCCGTACCAAACAGTGAATTTTTATGGATGCATTTCCAACTGATGGGTCTCATGTAGATTGTTATCTCTCCTAATGCGACAATTTTGCTGGTTGATAGCCATTCATCCAAAATGGGCCTCGTCGCTGAAGCTGATTTTCCGTCCGAAATCAGGGTCCGCAGTCCGGTAGCGCACGGAATGTAGCTCGAACTGAGCACTTATTTTGATAGTAAAATTTAATGATTTGCACACTATAACTTTCCATGATGATTTTCCCAACATTAATTACTATAATCTCCAAATTTGACAATTATAGCTTCACCAACATGGCCGCTATACACTGTCATCGTTCGAGCGCTACTATTGGAAAAACCCTGTATAACTAACTATATATTTTTTTCATATGTCCTGAATGACTCTTTTTAAAGGGATTTTGATAATCCACGCATTTTACTAATGCAGTTAGCATCATTTGGAAGATATTAAAACTCTATTTTTAAATCATATCTTGATGATGATAACTTGGTTAATAAAACGCGTCAAGTAATTTCAGTGTGATCTGATTCATTATAAGTTTTTTAAATATTTTCTCTTAAGTGTAAAGGCTCGTTTAATGGTTCAACTTTATACCCATATAGTATATGGTTAATTTATGTATTACTTATTTTTGTTGCAGTTGCAGCTGGATTCGCATTCTGAGCCAGTTTCAAGTGATAATTCCTTGACCTTTATGAATAAGTACCCAAAATGGCACATGAAGATGATAACTGGATGAATAAAATTGTAGTAATTGAGGACTTACTTGATGTTTACTCAGATGAAGACAGTTATTATGTAAAGATTAGTATTGCTAAAATGTGATACTTATTTAAGGCAGAGCATTTATAATAAAAATAAGCAATGTCTTTGCAATATAATAAATGTAACATATAACAAACATAGAAATACAAATTGTTCTTAAAAGCTGTCTCATAAAAACTTTTAATTTCTTCATATTGTCCATTTCCTTTACTATTAGAAACTATTTAGAATAAAGTAACGTAAATAATATATGCTGCAGATTGTATTGATTGTTTAGATACAGGTTATAAAAGTACAGTATAAGACATTTTAACAAGCTTCATTAGATACGATAAATAGAATATAGTTTAGTTGTAGAATTAGATTAAATCATCTGATGATGCTAACAGGGTTAGCGAAACGCTCATCAGAAGGTTAAAAAAGTGAATTGATGTTTAGTGGTGAATCTCTTTGAGTTTAATGTTTTACACTGAAGGTTCCAATAGAAGAACTGATGAGGAATGGTATTATTATTACAAAGTAAGAATGAAGACTAGTGGGTTGATAATAGTGGATCCATAAGTAAAGTCGTAAAATTTTTAAAAGCATTGCAAACAAACATATTGTAGTTAAACACATCAAGATTTATTGTTGTATGCTATATGTATTATGTATAGTATTTAGTATGCTTATTGTTGAATTTTGAAAAAAAAATAGGTGAACCTTCTAAGGATGAAAGAGCAGTGTGGATAAGTTCCATATTAGATATTTGATGCTTTATGAGTTTCAACAGCATAACAATGCTATTAATGCTGTTTATCCTGTTCCTTGGACAGCAGAACATGTCAGCATTGGTTGACAAAAATGTAGAACCGTGATTTCAAGCTTCTCGATTGCATAAAGACTGGGAAACCTGTTGAGTTTGATGAAAATCTGTTGTTGGCTGAAATTGAAGCTACTCACAAACAAACCATCAAGGAATTAGCCACAAAGCTCAAAACTTAGTGGCCAAAAATACAATGGTATTTAAAACAACTGAATAGAGTGTAAAAAGAAGGAATGTAGGGACCTTATCAACTTTCAGTTAAAAACAATTCAAAGTATAACCATCTGCAGCCTAGATGAGGTAGAGATCATTTAGATTTCTGGGTGTGAAAAGTGGATCTTATACAGCAATCCACATATGAAAAAACAATGGTTGTCACTAGAACAACCATCTTTGCCCACTCTTAAACTAGGTGTTCAGAAATTACTCAGTATGATGTCCTGAATTCTAATGAAACAAACACACAAAGCTTGTCCAAAGACCCCCCAGAACTGACAAGTAAACTGAGGTTCCATTTCTACCTCGAGGTTAACCAGAGCAAAACAATTATAGTTTGTAATTCATACTATGTCATTGGTAACATATAGAGATAATATTTGATCAATAAATTCAACTAAACTCACTTTGTTTATTAAAATACCTGTATATTCATTTAGTACCTATTTCTATATTCTACATTTACAAAACATCTAATAAATTAACAATTAAATAGATAAATAAGCCATAACAACATCGTAGATTAAATAAAAATAGTTTTAATAAATAATCCAGCGAACCCTAGAGTGGTACTCCTATATTTTATGTAATGCATTAACGATTGAGGATATTGTTTTATACTCTATAAAATAAAATAATCGTATCATCAGTAAATTAATTTTTACTCGAAATAAAAACAGTCACATTCTTTTTGACCAGTACTATACATGGTCCTATTGATTTTAAATAGGACAGATTTTTTTTCCATAATGTCTTCGTGCATTCGTTTCTAAAATTACCATCTAATGAAGTGTCTTCTGCAGATATGCAGTAAACTAAATAAATGCTCTAGTTATATTTATTTAAGTATTTTACTTTATTGGACATGTAATTTGATTTGTTATGTAAATTGATTCGTTTATTAATAATAATTAAATCGAAAAAAAACAAGTTTTATTTAAAAACGTCCATTTTTGCAAATTAAATATACTTGTTTATAATAAAACTGAAAAAAACTGCTGCTAATAGATCAACCAATGCCCTAATCTGTTTTTAAAATGAAACAAAACATAGTTTTTCATAGAATAATCAATATTTTTGACCGAAGCTGTATGTGTATATTAAATATATTTCGAGGCATTAAACTATCCGTTTAGATAAAACTTTTATATTTTGATATATAAAAAACATCATATTAACAGTCGGCAATCTCCGCTGATCAAAATTCGCGTATCCTATTGGTTCGTTTAGGGCAAAGCCGACATTGTTCCTGTCTTCGGTCTCACTTGCGAGTTGAAAGTCATTGCGGAAGGTGACTCCGTCGTCTGCTCGCAAGATTTTCCGATTTTTTCCTCAGTAAATTGAAAAGATTTGTAATATTTTTCGTGTTCGTTGTGTTGTGCATCGCTTGGACCTCAAACGGGTAAGTTTTTAGCTTATATTTATAGATATTAACTGTACTACAAGATTTTCGTTTTTTGTTGGATATTTTTTATTAACAAATATGGCGACGACGAGCAATCCGGAATCTAAGTGTTCGGCAGGCATCACCTGCGCAGGTACAGTCTTCTTTTTTCCATCGTGGCTACTTGTCTAAGATTTCGATTGTCAATATCTATATAAAAAAGTGTTTATTTTTTGAATAGAACGAAAATATATTTTTTCATCATACGGTTTATGACTTTCTAAAGAAATAGTCGATTATTTTATTAGATCTTTACCTATAATGAACTATTTAGTAGTGTTTCAGTTTTATGCTAAGTTCATTTATAATTACTTTTTTAAATGTTATTTACTATACATTATATTTTAAAGTTTAGGTAACAGAATGAAAGTAATTGCTTCTTTTGAAAATGTGTACGTAATATTGATAAACTAGAATTTTAAAAGCACATTCTAAGTTATCCTATCAATTTTTTAAAAACTCATAACTTACAGTAAGTAAAAAAGTCTTTCTACATCATGTGTCTTACAATTTTTAGATTTTTACCACACAACCTTTTTTTTATTTGGGTCATTTTCATCAGCACTTTTTCATTTTGTAAACAGTTTGACAAAATATAATTTTTAACAATTTTTTGTTGACAAAAAACGGTCTAAATTTTGTATTTGTTTTTAATAAAATGACATCAGACCTGAACCTAAGTTTTTCAGTACTTGGATGCAAATTTCCTCTCAAAACGAAAACATATTAGTCCCTGATTACTTCTATAAATTAGGCAGTTTTTTCCAAGCCAGAAGTCATACAGCCTCAGAAATCATTATGTTAATAAGATATTTTTTTGTTTGTTTGTTTTGAAAATGTTTTTCATCTGCAGTAAACTAAACACATTTACTAGTTATATTTCCTCAGTATTTGCTTCTCTTATAGTTATATAAATTGATTTGTTTATATATAGCAATTTAATTGAAAAAGAAACAACACTTTGTATTTAAAAATGTTCATTTTTTGTAAATTGAATAAGGGATAAGATAGAATGTCAGAATTAATAAGAACTTTGTAGATTGAATAGATTTTCATAGAATGCTTATTATTTCTGGTTGTACCTGTATATAAAATATATTGCAATGCATTAGACTATGTGTATGGATAAAACGTTTATTTTTTTATATAAAAAATGTCATAACAATCGGTAATTTCCGCTAGTCGAAATTCATATCTCCGAATGGTTCATTTATGGCAAAGCCAACATTGTTTCTGCCTTCGGTTCTCACTTGCGAATTTGAATTATTTCGGTAGGTGTCCACTCGCAAAAGTTTCCGATCCTCAGTAAACTGTAAAAGGTTTTTATTTTTCGACTTCGTTGTCTTGTGCGATGCTTGGGCATCAAAGGGAGTAAGTAATTATCTTATGTTTGGGGATATTAATTGTATTATAAGATTTCCGTTTTTTGTTGGATATTTTTTATTAACAAATATGGCTACAATGGGCTCTGATCTGATTATTGGGCATAACCTGCGCATGTACAAATCTTTTTTTCGAGGCTACTTGCCTTCTAATGTTTCTAGTGGCAATATCCATATAAAAAATGTTTATTTTTTATATAATACGGTTTATTTTAATTCTCTGAAGGAATATACCATGATTTTATTAAATTTGTTCATACATTGAAATATTTAGTAACGATTCAGTTTTATATTAAGTTAATTTATAATTATTTTTTTTAGTATGTTGGTTACTATACATAGTATTTTAAAGTTTAATTAGCATAATTAAATATTCAATGCTTCTTTTGGAAAACTGAAAAAAAAGAAGATCAATACACTGGCTTTTATAATTATATTTACTTTTCTTCATAATATTAGTTATGTTTAATGGTCTATAGGCCCGCCATTGTTTTTAGTAACTTCACAGAGTCTTTTGTTCATAGAATAAACTAAATTGGGTGTGATATTAGTATCCAGTATATACCATTCTTCTTTGAAATTGTTTTATCTTTTATGCATCTTCCTTCAATTTTCATCAGAGATATTGAATCTAAATCCGGTGATTATGATGGTTCTTAAGTATCTTGGGATATTATGGAGTAACCATTCTTCCACTTGCTCCGTGTTTTGGATCATTGTCTTGTTGGGAAATGAAATCTAACCTAAGTCATAGTTTTTCGGCATTTCGATACAAATTTTCTCTCAAACTGTCTTTGAAAACATGTTTATCCATGATTCCTTCTATAAATTTAAGATTCCTTAATATATATACATCTATAAATATATACATCTATAAATATATACATCTATAAATATATATATATATATATATATATATATATATATATATATATATATATATATATATATATATATATATATATATACATATATACATACCATAACTTCTCCACCGCCATGCTTGAAAGAAGGGCTAAAAACATTAAATTTGCATTGGTCTCTGAAAATCACACGTTCCCAAAAGTTCTTTTATAGCTGTTGATTTTTGATATATATATATGTTGCGCGTTGTATGACGTTCATGATGCTTCTTTGGGCGTTCTGATCTGGATTTACCTGAAAGAAGTCTGGTCTCTTCATATCTATTTACAATATTTGAAATATTTAGGAAATATTCGATAGTTGAATGATTTTTATTAATTATTTTTTTGATTGCTCAGAGTGACATTTGGTCTTCTACGAACTTTTTTGAAGCAGCAGACTTCCCTAATACATTTATCATTTCGCTATGAATTTCCATTGCCTTTAAACCTTTTTTTTTACAAAGAATGTAATCAATGCAGATTTTCAATATTTTCTATTTAAAAAAATGTCACTCATACGTTTATTTTAAACTGCTGTTTTTTTACGAATGAATTGACAGATCGACTTGAAACTTTACATACCTTCATATGAAGGACGAAACTTCCAAAATCTAGTAGATTATACAGGGTGTTCCAATAGTGCAATATCGGTTGATATCTGATAATGGCTGGAGATAGAGAAAAAGTCTAAGTATAAGAGTTCTACAACTAAATAGCCTTCATAATTTAAAATTAATTTTATTTATATAGGGTGTCTCACAACACCGTGGCGGGGTATAGTTTTGTTTTGTCTTATCGAACATCCTATATGTTTATCCATTTTTGCATTCTGCTATTGATTCTATTACATATTTCGTGAAACATGTCTTATACCTAAACCCAATGGTCTTACCGATATCCGCATTTTGTAAAAAATACCGGAGTCGCAAACTCTCTTTTGCAGTGTCTGCAATTTCAGTCTTTTTCATAGTCAATTTCAGTCTTTTGCAATATCATTTATTTTTTGGTGTATGATTAGCATTTTTGGTAGGAATATTAGTGAAACTATGACTCAACTTCTAATGCAAAACATATGTCTACGTTATACAGGGTTTCCCGGATAACTGAGATAAATGAAAAAATTAAAAACATCATATCTATTTTTTTTTAAATAGAATGTCTATTAATTTTTCATTTTCAATATTCCTAAGACAAAATACTTTTATTATTGTTAAACATGTCCTATGCCTATTTGTAATAATTTCCGAGATTTTTAAATTTTTGTTTTTAATATTTCGTTTTTAATGGAATTCACGTTAGGCTTTTTGTTATTATTAAACTAATGAATAAATTCATGATGTCATAATATACTAAGAATTTAGGTCATGTTTTAATTTTGTCACGTTTTAATGTTTGATTAGAAATCAATTATTATAGAGCAACAAAACTTATTGTTATTATAAACAAAACGTCATAAATATTTAGTTTTTAGTAAGATAGTTTGTCAGTGGCGGCTCGTGAGGGGGAGCGTTGGGGCACCGCCCCTTCAGCATTTATCACAGTAAACAATTGTTCAGAGCAAAACACCATATTTTATTTCCGCTCAGTTTCTTTCCTTTAACTCATTTTCCTGGTCCACCTCCTGTATAGGGTTTCAATAGCACGAAAAGTAAAAAGGAGGAGGGGGAAAGCAAAAAAAATCTTTAGCAGCATTATTTTTTCCACGCCCTCTCACTTTAGGAACCCACGAGCCGCCACTGGTTTAAGTATAAACATTTATAAAGAAGAAGTCACTACAATCATTTAATTAAATGTTTAATATGTCTACCATTTTGTGCAATACAAACTCTAAGCCCATGTTCAAAAAAACTATTGACTGTAATGAGCATTGATTGCCTCATTAATATTCATAAACACATTTCTTATTGTAATTTGTATGTCATCTATTATGGTGGGTGGCATTTTATAAACTTATTCTTTAACAAAATCCATAAGAAAAAATATAGTTTTGTTAATTCCGGGGATCTGGCTGGCCACGATACAGGACCTCCCCTACCAGTCCATATATTTTTCGTTATTCGTGTCCAAATATTGTCTAACCTGCCGGCTAAAATGTATAATAATTCGTATCATATACAAACGAATTGTTTATGATACGGATGCAATTTATATTTCCTAGTTATTCTGTTCGCTGTGGATTTTTAAACGCTTTCCTCCTTTTCTATCTGCCTGCAAGAAATATGCGGATTGGCATATTTCATCTGCATGAGATATGCATCTCAGGATCTGCATGAGATATGCGGATTCATAGCTCTTTTCTGCCTTTCCAATTTTTTTCCGTAATCGGCGCATCCAGTCAAATCGCATTAGGATGACTTTCGGCATTAGAGAACCTTTGGGCAAAAATTTTACTTGCTAAAAAAGAGTTTTGATCACTTGCACCCAAAACTTAGATCATGTTTATCAATTCCTCTCAAAATCATTTTCGTTCTACTTTCTGTTCTAATAAAAACCATACTACACAATTTGACAGTTCACAAAGTTCAAATAATTGTCTAGGGTGTCTTAGGCTATCTGCCTGCTTTAAGTTGTAATTGGATTCACATTTCTTTTCGATAGTCAAAAATAATTTTTTCCTATTTAATTATGAAAGAAGTACACCCTTTTTTTCTGTATCATATAAAAGCTGTTTAAAAGCTATTCTAGAACATTATTTGACATTTGAATTGAATTTTATGACGTTATTACTAAAACTTTCATTAAAGTTAATTCCATTATAAATGGAATATTAAAAACAAAAATGTAAAAATCGCGGAAATTATGACATATAGGTATAGGACGTGTTTAATAAGAATATAAGTTTTTTATCTTAGGAATATTGTAAAATGAAAAATATTAGACATTTCATTTAAGAACACTGAGATAT